>JAPZEB010000021.1:11654608-11666111 GCA_029783705.1 Chaetodon striatus | reverse complement strand
TCTCTCTCTCTCTCTCTCTCTCTCTCTCTCTCTCTCTCTCTCTCTCACTAACACACACACACACACACACACACACACACACACACACACACACACACACACACACACACACACACACTTGTAGTGTTGGGCCAAGAGAGCTGCATATGCCCCAAACATACAAGCATGGGCTTCATTAATGAAGTGCCAGGAGGAGAGGGAGAGGGATAGAGAGAGAGCGAGAGCACGTGTGTGTCTATGTGTGTGTGTGTGTGTGTGTGTGTGCGTGCGCGCACCAAGCAGCCGGGGGGGATTTCCTTCTTTAAGCTTTCAGCTCCCACTGGGCTTAGCTCGACTGTATGAACCCTGATGTGGGCCTGCCTCTAACACATGGCGTCACACACACTCACACACATACACTCTCGCGCACACACACACACACACAAAAAGAATGTATACATTGAAGCTCAGCAGGAGGGCAGCAGTGCAACACTGGCTCCTAAACATTTGGCTGTGGACGTCTCATTGACAGATGTACATGGAATCTAGCAGAGGAGGTCAGGTCATCGCTGCACCCTCCTCTTCCTCCATCTCCTTCCCCCCCTATCTCCATCCTTCTCCTCCTTTACACAACACCCTATTTGTTCTGCTATTGCTTCTATCTCTGTCTCTGGCCGGTGGCTGCTGCTTGTGCCACATATCGGGTAGTTAAGAAAAGATGCATGCCAATTAAGCCACATCTTTATATGTGTGATAGCTCTGTTGGCAACAGCAGTATGTGGTTGGGGTAAGTCTGGCATCTGATACCGTAAATATGAGCTTCCTGGTTGACAGGGACAACCTGTTTCCAAGTGTAGATGCACTCTTTCTTTCTCATAACATTAAGGGAGTTTGGCAGCATTCACAAATATAATATACAATACATTTGGAGGACATGTATGCAGCATTACATTAGTCGGTTAGCCAGTCACTTGCATATGTAAAACCCGACAAGAAGCTCTGACAAATGGATGTAGAATTCATTATGAAACAAGGTTGAACAATGTTTTAACACATGACTAAAAACCTCCCTGTTCCCTTTTCTAAAATCTCTGTTCCTTTACTGTGGCCATATGTGCAAAAACAGTTTCAAACAGACCACAACAGCAGACACATATGTATGTTTAAAATCTCTGATGAACAAGAGGTGCTTCATGAACTTTTTGTGTCATCTTGATCTATTGTCCGACAAAAATGGTAACTGTTGACCAAGTAGGAACTATCCTAATACACATAAACCATCCATTTACTGCACACTGCTTTGAAACAATTCATCCTGGGGGTAGAATGGCAGTGAAGCCTCTGTACATCTGTAACTGAATCCACTACTGTCCACCTGCAGCTTGGGAAACACAAGCAGCCAACAGCTCTTTACTCCACTGCCAAAAACACACCACCGCTTTCTTTTCGCCGGTCACTGGGTGATGCTGGAGAGATGTGAGCAGCGGGGCGTAAAAACACTTCCCCTGCTCTCTTCTTCCGTCTCCACCACCCATCTTCTCCCAGGAAGCCAGCCCAGAGGTCAGCGCAATCAGGACCCATGAGCAACAAAGGGCCCTACTTAGGCGTCCGGCTCAGTGCCCGAGCCAAAGGCCAGCTTAGTGGGGCGAGACTGTCCATTAGGCAAGACCCTGGAACACCCCAGGGATCTGAGGTGAAAAGGGTTAGGAAGAAGAATAAAAACACCATCAACCCAGACACACACACACACATATTCTCAAAGACATACACAGATCATATGAGGCCTTGTTTGACACTGCTGTCAGGGTGCAGTGAAGGGGAAAGACGAGACCCTGTGACATGCTGAGACATCACACACATACATGTACACAAATACGCGCGCACACATTTAAGCCTATACCTCACCGCACACACAAACACAAAAAAAGGTATGAATTTCCATCTTTTTCATGTCTCAGTTTCCCACACCTCGCGCATCGCTGTTACATCTTCACAAAACTGGCTGTAGCAGCATCCAAAAAGCTGGCAAAAGTTCATTCTCAACAGCTCATCACAACACATCACTACTTTTCTGTCTCCCATCTTTTTGGAGGATGGGCCCCCTGTGAAGAGACTCTGACCTGACAGAGGTGCTGTATTTTTCTCTTCAGTATGATCTTCTTCACTGCTATCAACAACCCCAGTGCCTTCCTCTGCCAACCACTCAGTCAACACAAACTTTACCGTGTGGTGCCTCACTATGTCATTGAAGATATCACCTACTAAACTACTTACTGGTGGGGTTTTCACATAGGGTTGTGGTGATCACTGCAATATTGCAATACCAGGCTATGCGACCACACGGAATGCCAAATGACTGCCACAACTGTTATGTTAATGGAGTTTTTTTTGTTTTGTTTTTTAATGGGAGCGCCACATATTTACACTATACTACAAATGCCAGCAGTGTGATGTGCCACTGAGCGTCTATTCTGTGCTGAGCTCTGCATGTTTGCCTTTTTTTCATGTCTATGAGACTTGAAAGATGTTCAACTTTAGGTAAAACCCTGCAGCCACTCGTCACTGTCACTTTTTACCCAACCATCCAATCACAGTGGAGGAGGGGTGGGGCAAATACCACAAAGACCAACGGACACATACCCACTGAACAACAACGACAAATAAGGAGAATGAATCCTAAACCCATATAGACCAGTGGGTCGGTCCTCTCTCCCAAGTGCTTCAGCTGCTCACTTCATTTTTACTTCCGTGGATATTCTGTATCAGAGCAACCACATGCAACCGAAGCGTTTCAGCTCCCATTGCCATTTGTTTTAATACTGTGTAGTTTTTGTCAATTAAAAAGTAAAAATAACCTAATAATACCCTAACAATAAAGCTTATTTACAAAGCACTACAATCAGGGTAAATTGAGTAATTTGCAAAAACAACAAAAAATGGCAAAATACTGCATATGGCACCGTTAAGCCACCCTTAATCACCGCAAGGGAAATTCCTTCACCATGACAGCCCTAGTTTCACATTTAAACTTGTCAGTCTCTCAGTAACTGTGTAAACAACCTTATCATGGAAGTCACAACAACATTTTATGTTAGGTTTGTAAACCCTGAGGCCACAAAATTGACACTTCACGCAACAAAAATATACATGTACATTTTTGGATTTCTGCAAACAAAACACTGCACTGCTGAAACTTTCATGCCACCAACTCTCCTGCCTGCCAAACTAAGTCTCTGCCTTTCACTGTCCTCCATCTTTTCTCAATTTTTCTCATATTGTCATTTCACATGCCTCTCACCTTGCAGTCATCCTTCCACCTCCCTATCCCTCCAATGTCACCACTTCTTCACCTGCTTCCAACTTTGCCTGTTACCATTTTTTTGTGTTAAATCTCCTTTTAAACTCATCTACTTCCCATTCTCCTTTTTCTCACACCTACCTTTTCTCCTTTTCTATACAGCACCCAAAGGAGGGTGCTATACAAGGTCTCAACTGAGGATCACATATCATTGTCTTCAAGTTAGCATCTCTGGCCCCCTGCTACCAAACCTTCATGTACCCACCTTGACTCCTCCACCACTACACTCACCCACTATCTCCTCCTCTCCTCAGGGTCACTCAGCTCCCTCAGGGCTGAAGTCACCAATCATGTCCACCAGCTCCTCTCCTTTACCTCAGCCCTATAGACCACTGCTACCTCACCCACCCGATCGAGCCCCCTCCCCACCTCCCCCACCCGGGGCCTGTCCAGGGCTGTGGCCACCAATCACATCGTGTCAGGCAGCCTGTCCTGATGGAGCACGGTGTCAGAGCAACACTCAGAGTTGCCAAGGTTGAAGCCTCGAGAGACTCTCCGCCTCTCTTCTTCTCTCTCTCTTTGTCTGTCCCTCCCTCCCTGTCTGGCTGATGACACAGTGGGCTTTTCAGCAGAGATGGATATACAGGACTACGTGAACAGAAAATAAGCCAAGTATAGCCTGAAGTCATGGCATCTAAAAAACTTGACAGTGGTTAAAACTAAATACACACAAGGACAGGATGATTGCAGTAAAAAATTAATAAAAGAGAGACAAAAATCAAACTGGAAACTATCTAAAACTGTTTAGGAAATGGCAACAGGTAGAATGATTTTGAGCATCGTCGCTATATTTGCCTTGTTCCCATGTCTAATTTGCCAAAAGCAGACATGACATGACATTACGTTAAGACACTGGCCACTCTGCTACAGTGACGTATGATACAAGGAAATATTTTTACAAACTAAAACACCTGCTGTAAACATCAGGTACTGGTGTAAGTCCAACTGAAACAAAGGACAAGAGCTTTTTTTATACTCTCTGTGTTTTGCACCAAATTATAACACTTACTCGAGGAAATCTCCATCATTGAAGAAGCAAAGATACTACTTACTCCACCTCAGCTAATTAGTACAAAATGCAAAGTAGCATCAACACATAAAATGCCTTAAATAAGGTCTGTTACTCAGTTTTTCCCAACTGGGGAAACTTTTTCTTTGCTGCTGAGATTGCTCTCTTCACCACCTACATGTTCCAAATGCAACAAGCTCATAAAAAAAGGCCTCCTTGGAAATGTAGGAAGTCACAAGAAAATTGCTCATATCGAGGGGAGAAGTACATGACTACATTTCTCACAACGTAAGTACCGGAGTGCAATAAATATAACAAATTGATTATACATAGCAACGTATATGTCTGTATCAAAGCAAAGATTTCCTTTTAGGATCAAATCACACCTACTGTAGCCTTGGTATAAATGAAAAACAGCATGTTATGCGTTCAAATCCATGCAGTATGCAGCAGGAAGATCAAAGGTTCCCTATTAAAATGTGTGGAATGGCCATAGAGACTTAACATCAACTTAAGTTCATAGCTTAGAGTAAAATCTATTCATTATTCAATATTTCCTTTATTTCTCTCTGGATATTATGCTGCAACCAGGCTAGCAGTTGATATGTAATTTGCAATTTCCTGCAACAGTGTCTTTAGAGGGGAAATAAGAGATAAGGTGTTTGGGAACCAGAAGGTTGATGAACGGGCAGGGAGCCAGAGATACAAACGAACAGAGGAGATGGAGGGATTAAAAAAAAGATGGGCATAAATAGAGTTATGAAGGTGGAGAAATGAAAAGACAGGACAGGAGACAGAGAGTGAAAAATAGGAAAGAGATAAACAGGGGCAGTGAGAGGTTGTAGCAGAATGATGCATGATGAAGATATGCCTAGAAAGCGAACAGAAACGTTATCACTCTGTGTATGCGTGTGAGTGCATGCATGTGTATGATATGCAAGTAAACTGGGGGAGAAAGCTAACTCTAAACAGGAAGGAAGGAATGTACAAGAAAGCACAATAGAGAGAGACAGAGATGAAAAGTGTTTGACAAAAAAAGCGTGCAACTAGTGTGTGTCAGTGTCAATATTGTAAATGTAAGTGTCCAATTTCATCCACTTTCATGGAGCACAGACAGGTGACAGCGTCTCTGAAAAGGTCCACAGTAGGGGAAGTTTATCTACAGCCAGCATTTGGAAATGTTCTTTTACATGCAGCCATAAGGATGTTCAGGAGCTAGGCCTACATATCAGATTCACACAAACCTTTTGGTTTATCTCCAAAACACATCTGTAATAAAAACCTGTATCCTTGACAATTGAAAGTCCCACTTTGCCAGAAAAAAAAAAAAAAAAAAAAAGCTAACTATATGTGGCCATGGTCGACCACCAGCAGGAGTACTGTGTCCCAGTTAATATGGATTTCTGCTTAGGAGTTATAAAAAACAAACAAACAAAAAAAAATTGATTTGTTTTCAACACATATCTCTCCAGATAAGGGATTTGATAGAAGTACACTGAGTTTCCCAGGCTTGCAGCCACACCCCCCTAAGGTATTTCCTTTCTTATCTCTTTTTTCCCAATGATGCCTTATATAATTTCTTGAATTTTTGTTCTCTGAGGTGACACCCTTGTATATTTTAATATCTTTGTTACTTTCACCATCACAAGCACCTATGAATATCTGTCAAAACTGACCTGTTAAGTACCTATAAAAATCAGCACATCTTATTAAACTTCAAATGAGATCCAATTTTATAGAAGGGGTTATTCCAAGTTGAGTTGAATATAGATCAGGTGAGAGTGACACCTTACGTATGTTACTTAAGGATTTACACAAGGCTTGTTTGTTTAACTTCTTTGTTAACCCTATATGTCCATGCTGGGTGGACAGCTGGGAGAGTTAAATGTATGGAAATGACATCAGGACAGTCCAAAGTGTGACTAAATAAATGAACAGAAAGACAAACACATATGTGTATGTTAGAAAATAAGTTCTTCGAACACATAATAAATGCAATGGTAGCTTTGGAGCCTGTCAACCTTAAAAATATGTTTTTGCTGGCAAAGTTGGACAAGGAAGTACAGCAATTCGCAGAGGGGTGTATCTGTGTGAGTAACTTAACATTTTTAAATACTGCGGAGCTGCTCACAGTCTCTTTAAGTTTTCAAATGGTCGTCTGTTTGTGGAACTTGCTGAGTGTTTATCATATTATCCTCTGTTCTCTACAGAAGAGTGGGCCCTCTATACACCAAACTGTAGTTAGCTAGAATTAACTGGCAGGACCATTTTCTGTGTGTATGTGTGTGTGTGTGTGTGTCGCAGTGCACATATGTGTGTATGTGTGTTCTGTCTGCTGTGTTTTTTCCACAACTTTGGGATGAGATCTGAGAGGAAACGGACAGATTTCCATCTGTCTGCTTCATTTGCAAAAAAAAAAAAAAAAAAGCCCTTCTTGCGATTCAAATATATGCTTTAGCCACCTCTCTCCTGCCCTCCCTCTCTGTCTTCCATCTCTCCATCTCTCCCTCTCTATCCAAGTGGCATCTGTGGATGACCAGGGCATCAAGAGTCTCAGGGGCTGAGGGAGAGAAAGGGGGAGCAGGAGGGAAAAAGAAAAAGAAAGGAGAGAGAAAGAGAAAGAGAAAGAGGGAGCAAGCGCCTCTCACTTCATATTTCCCCAGCACCACCCCGGCGTGCCAGCCAGCCTGCAGTCTGTTCTCCTTTGAGCTTTCTATTCTACCACGGAACAGAAAAAAAAATCAATTCATATTTCCATAATCCACACTCCTGTCTGTCTGCATGTCTTTGCCTCTCCCCCCTCCTTCCATGCCTCTCTCTTTCTCCCTCTTTCTGTCTCCCTCTCTCTCCCCCTCTCCCCTGGGGTAGACTAACCCCTCCACCCCGATCCTACGGCCTACAAATGTCATTACGCTGAGCAACAATAACGGCCTAAACAAAAGGAGGCCTTGCTCTGAGCTCTGAGCCCCTCTGTGGAGACTGTTGGCTGCTGCTGCCATATGCTGGCCAGCTCGGGCCACAGAAAGAGACAGAGACTGTGGCTACAGAGGACTTCAGCCTTCAGCCCCACAAAGGAGGAAAGGAGCCCTAATCCTGGTAATGAGGCCCGTGAATACAGCCTTTATGTATACGGGGGAAAGGGCCAATCCCTCTGTACACAGCACGCTAACTAGCCATCTTAAGGGCCATCTTATCCACACAAACGATCTGGTCGACAACAGAATGAAAGAAAAGTAAGGTTGTGGGGGGGCTAAAACGAGAGACGTGTCAAAGAGGAAGGATGAGGCAGGCCCGTGACAACACATACACTATGTTTACACTATTTTTTATTTCATCTCTCTTGGGTTCAGCTGCTCTTTTTTACTCCTTTTCCATCACTTCCATTTCCTGTGCCTACCTCTGCAAGTCTGTAATTTCTTGCTCACACTCTCGTTCCCTCACTCCCTCTACCTCTTACTCTGATAGCATGCTCTGGTTCTTGTGGGGCAGGCAGACATCGCCTGAAGCATCTTTCTACAAGCCCGTTTATTCCTCAAAGTGGATCAGAGAGGCATGAGAGCTGTTTAAACTCACTGGCTCGGCTGCTGTGTTGAGAGGTAGTTAGCCTACGCACATATTGTTGTCTTTTTCTCTAGTTTTTTTCTAGTTGTCCATTTTTTCCTCTTCGGCCCATTGATGGGCTGCTGCAGTCATCTGTCCAGTAATTCGCTCCAGGACCTTTTCTGGGCTGTGGCCACTTTGGGAGCAGAGACGATATGTTGCATGTCTTGTTTTTTTTCCTGTCAGATCTCTGGTCCTCTGTCAGTCATTCTTAGACTAACTAACTGCCCGTACAAAAATCACACATACACATGCTGGCTGAGAAGCCACAGCAGCAGAGAGTAGGAGTCATGGAGTCATCACATGTTGGAGCAACAACAGGAGAATGAGTCAACCTAAACTACCTACAGCGTTATGTGCACAACGTAGAGTTTCATACGCATATTATTACAGGCTGTGTGATTGTTTTGATCAAGTTGGATCTAGACTGTGGTTCTTTGAAGGTGAAGCCAGAGAGAAATAACAAAGACACCCTGCTGAGGTGGTGTATTTTTCGAAGGGTAAAGAGCAAGGCTTTTAAATAAAAGAGATATCAAATCAATTTAAATTATTCCAAAGATTTTTTTTTTTTTTGCATACGTGCATGGTGTCCCCCTGGGACAGCAGAAAAGACCTGATTGGCTTAAGGGATAATTTGGGTTTATGACAAGTTGGGTTGTATTTTGTCATTTTGGCCGTCATTTCTATTGGTAGTGTTAACACTGCACTCACCAAATTAAAGTGACATCATTAAAAGAAGTTAGCTGGGGCAACAACCATTTAATAAGCATTTAGACAACCGATTGAGAGACAAACTCCCAGGAGGAGAAAACTTGGGATGCACTGTTTCATAACTTGAGGGTATCCACCCATACCAGGTACTAAACTTCAATAAAAATTCATTGGATTATTTTTTATGCAAAGTAACATGAGGCCAGGAATTGCTTTGGGACTGTAAAATAAAACACATTATTTTATTTATAACCTCCATCAAGGAGGTTATGTTTTTGGTTTGGTTTGTTTGTCAGCAAGATTACAGAAAACTACTGGCCGATCTTTGTGAAACTTGGTGAAAAGGTGTAGAATCAGCCAAGAAAGAGCCCATTAACTTTTGGAGTGGACCTGAATCACGGGATGGATACACAAATTAATTTTCACTATAAGTTACCACTGTGACATAAGGCATTTGGCCTTGGCGGAGGTCTTACTTATGGTTTTGACAAAGTAATTTTATTCATAATGTATCAGTCATTTTGTGGCTGTATTAGCCTTGATTCCAACCTGCACAAGACAAAGTTTGTACATCCCTCAAGAAAACAAAGGCAAATCAAAAAATATTACCCAAACTGTAAGGTGCAACCCTCTATTACAGGTTATAGACAGACTTCCTAGTTTAACTTTGACCTACTGCACTTACTATAGTTGCACACACACGGTAAGGCGATACAGCAAAAAGTTTGGGTAAACTTACTTGCAGTTTTAACTCCAACTAGTTTTCAGTTTCGATAATCAGTCTTGTTGTAAACTTGTTGGTTAGTTTGCAACCTGGGATTGACAGTCTGCTTGTGTTTCTTGCCCCATCTGATTTTTTGTGTAGCAATGTTTCCCACATCTCAGCTACTTTACTGATGAGTACAATGTTATTATAATCAATAAAAAATGATAACCAAAGATACAAACATAAAACCCAAGTTGGACTCATCCTTTAAACCATGTCTTCATCAAAATGTGATTCTTGAACAATACAGCCTAGTGGGAGACTGAGGTGTATATAACCCTGCAACACTTACCTCTGACTGGTTTAGGAGGAACATGGTGTTCCAAAAAATATTGCAAAACAGCTGCAGGTTTTGCTTTCAGATTGAAAATGAACCCGATAATGCTATAAATGTGAAACAATGGGAAGCAGACACAGTAGCACAATGAGAGAGAAAGCAAGAGATACAAACAGAAAGAGGGAGAGAGAGAGGGGAAAACAGAGGTGTGCATTCCTGTCACGGTTGCATGATAATTACTGATTCGTCGGTTATTGAAGACCTGCTCACTGCTTTTCATTACCAGCAACAGACGTACAATGAGACAGAGAGAGAGACAGAGAGGAGGAGGAGGAGGAAGGAGAGAGAGAGGGAGAGAAGGAGAGAAAGCACTGATAGGGATGAGGAGGAGAGTGGTGGTGGTGGTGGTGGTGATAGGTGTTGGGGGGAGGTTACCACAGGATGGCAGGGTGAGTGAGGGCATTAGGCAAGGAAGGGAGATGGGAGAGGAGGAGGAGGTAGAGGTTGTCTGTAACAGTGAACGAGAGAGGGAGAGAGATTTGGAGAGAGAGGAAGAGAGTGAGAAAAGAATGAAAAAGCAGAGTGTGTTCCAACCTGGTCTGTGTGGTCCTGGGGGAAGCTCCACAGCACGGTTGGATCTAGAGGTAATTGACAGACAGCATTAATCAGCGGGTGAGAAACACACCGTCTTCGCTAGCGGCCTCAGAACACATACATATTAATGAGAGGGGTGGGGGCAAGGGTGGCTGCTGCGAGTCTGTGCACGCACGCACACACACACTTACACTTATATGCTCACTTACACACACCCATATACAGAGCAGCGCACAGTGAAAGACAAGAGAGAGTGAGTCTAGGCGGTATGTGCTGTAAATATGCTAATCTATATTCTCAGTGTAGATATGATAGCTTATATTATACACCAAATCATGCACGTTTAAGAAAGTCATATCAACACACACTCTAGTTTATTTGCTTAATTATTCCTACATTGATACAAGCCTGGCTGTTTGCTGGAGGGATGTAAAAACAAAGCTAAAAGGGTTATTACTATAACAGGGGTTTGTGAATGTTTTTCTTCTCCTGTAAATAACATTAGTGGAAACGGATACAAGTCGATTATATAGTTTTTAGACTGACAGCAAATTCACCAATTCTGATACTGTCAATTACAATTAAAGGTCCAGTGTGTAAGATTGAGGGAGATTTAGTGGTATCTAGCGGTGAGGATTGCAGACTGCAACCAGCTTAAACTTCTCCTAGTTGGAAATTGTTCAAACTTCATTGTTGAGGAGGTGTTTACCAGGAACCGAATTATCTGCAGAGGTCTCCTCCTCTCCAAAAGAAATGGACCAGGGGTCTCATTTATAAAACAGTGCATAGGATCCATACTAAAAATGTACAGTATGTATGGACAAAAGCCAAAAATGGCATGCGCCAAAAAATATTTGATAATTTCTACAATCAGGCTCCTACCTCACCATCTGCATCGCCAATTCCCATCTCTAGAATGTTGGAAAGTATGGGTCAAAGCTTCTTCCATTAACTCTGTTTTTAGAAGATCATAGTTTTTGCGTGTACGTCTCCTTCAGGCCTCGTTTTGTGCATACGCAATGTTTCTAAATGAGACCCCAAGTGATTAAACCAGAAAAAAAAAACACTGAAAAAAGAAAATTCACATAAAAAAAACAACTTGTTTTTTCAACACTCCTTGCTGCGGAGGGGCTGCTTACTATATTGGCCGACACAAAAACACTAATGGTCCTATCTAGAGCCAGTGTTTGGTGTGTCCAATCTGGGCTA
>JAPZEB010000021.1:11639901-11651737 GCA_029783705.1 Chaetodon striatus | reverse complement strand
CTTCATTTATAATGGTATGTTGTGACACATTTTTACCTTTATCAAATATTTGCACTTCCTGTGATTTGGATATTGCACTTGGCCATATTGGTATTTTGATAATATTTCAATTAGTCGTGCAGCCCTAACATTTACTATAAGATACAAAATGAAGGATGAGAAAAAGGTTGAGGGAATGATTAGTTGTTTGATCTATGAAATGTCTGAAAATAGTGAAAAATGGCAGTGTTTCACAAAGCCCAAGACAATGTCCTAATATGTCCATGACCCAAAGATATTAAGTTTACTGTCATAGAGGAGCAAGGAAACCACTTTTTTTTTTCAAACAGATTAATTGATTATTTTATTAGTTGGCGATATCAAAATAACTAACTAACATACATGCTACAGTCCTTTGGGTCATGGATACCATAGAAGAAAGCTCTGACAGTAGAAAGGCATAGGATCATGTCACATGACCAAATTAACTTCAAATCAGAACTCCTATTCCCAAACACTTTATATGTGTGGACTGGATGTGTGTGTTCAATTCAGTCTTGAGTCACACGGAGGGAGAGTGGTGTAGAGTGAGAGAGCGAGGCATGAATAAAGAGAGCACAGAAGGCAGAAAACAGTGAGCTGTAACAAAACACAGCAGAGGACATGTGAGAACTTCAGAGCACTACCAAACACCTTCCTTTATCATTCATAACTCCTCTCTCCTCTGCATCCTGTGTGCACTCTCCTTTCTATCCAACAGGCTCTTATTCTTTCTGTTCTGCTCCACCTCCACATTTCTCTGCCAATCATTTCACCTCTTGCCTCTTCTTTCTGCTTTATTTTTTTCTCTTTTAACATTTTTTTTTTACCACTTCTACCTCATTTCTAGTCCTTCTTCTCTCCTCTCTCTGTTTCCCATGCTTGCCTAATTTTTTTTTATTTCTTCCACAACCTTTCTTTCTCTTCATCCCGCCCTCCCCTGCAGATCTCTGTCCTCTTCACTTCTGCACCCCCTCCTTATTTTTTTTCACTCTTTTGCCTTCGTATACCCCTCCCTTTGGACGTGCTGGGCGTGTGGTGGACGCAAGAGGGGGCCTGAAGGGGGTTAAGGCTGAAAGTTGAAGGTTACAGGGGTGAAGAGGACCCCTGCTGCTCCGCCAGGGGACACAAATGTCACCATGACAGATCCTGCACCGGTTAATCCACCCTCCCCTTTTACACACACACAGACACATACACACACACACACTAGAGCTCTGTGGCACTGGCCAAAAAACAGAACAATTAATTTCTGAATACTGCAACTGTCAACTAAAAAATATGCAAAATAAAAAGCCTGCACTAAACCATTTTCTTTTCGGCACATAAAAAATATTTGAGGTGCAAATGACATGCTCATAATATTCTCTGTTTGAATGTTGTCAAAATGTTTCATTTCTTGCCTTGCAAGGCAGAGATTCTGGACAGCCATGAGTCCACAGTAAATACATATCTGTCTGTAGCCTCTGTGGGATCTTGAATTTTCAGAACACAGGCTGTGAATTTTACAAGTGCATCGAATGAATGTTTTGGCTTGCTCACAAGGTCATAAAACATGTTCTGCATGCAACAGACAATAGTAGGTAGCCGTCAGTTACATTAAAAAATGACAAAGTTAGAGACCGAGGGGCTCTGGATGACACCAGCAATGCAAGCATGAGAACATAAACACATACAGAGCTCATACAAATGTATCCCTACAAAGGGCAGAAATGCAGTGCCTTGTCCATAGGCACAAAAACAAGGTTTGACAGATGCTAATATGCAATGACTGCATTGTAGTGTTTTTTCAACCACTTTCTCCTCTTTAATTACACCTGCCTACACTGCCTGCCACCTGTTTGTCCATGCATAAGTCTTGCAAACCACGCTCTGTTAGGCCTGCCTGCATGAGGCATCACCTATCTCCAAAAACTGATTCAGAATGTGTTTATTATATTTCCTACAGTTGACAAAATCTATAAAGAGCTGTTGTAGAACAGCATAAAACAGTCAAGTTGATGTGACACCAGTAGTAGCGGAGAGTGACAAGGGGAAAACAACCAATAGCATATTTCACCCTGGTGGAGTGTAAACAGATCCAGTGGGTGAGAATTGAATTGAAATCACCTATCCAGAGTTAGATTCCTCCATTCACACCCCGGGAAATGGAGGTGGGCAAATGTGACAAAAAGCTCAAGGAGTGACCGTTGGCCTCTGTTTGCAAAGTGCATGGTCTGCACAGAAATATGTGCCGCACAAGTACATGTGTGTTTACAGATAGATAGCAAGTGAATATTTACTGTACAGTAGCATGTCCATTGATCTCTGAGGGCTTCAAGCGTGGCTGACCTCCAACAGTCACGATGGGGGCAACATGCGGGAAGCCCCTGAGCCGTGACACAGATACTGGGGAGAGGGGGGGGGGCGGTGGTGGTAGATATGGTGAAAAATCAATGCTTTGGCTATTCCTGAGACACCCGTCTTTAAAAGTCGGAGGAGAAGAGTGAGCGAGGAGAAAGGAGGGTTAATAGGTGAAGGGTGCTGGGAACTGAAAGCGGGGCAACAGGGAAAGAGTGGGAGGAGGAAGGATGAGGTGAGGGAACAAATAGATGGGTTGCCTAAGAGTGGGAGGTAGAGATCTGTCTCTCCCAACTGACACTTCCTTCCTACCTACTCAGGTGGATCTTTAAACATGATGGGATTAAACAGAATAAATTAGCAAGATATATGTTCACCGAAACATGAGAGAGATGAGAGATAAGCCTACTCCTTCATCTCTTATTTCTTCTATTCTTTGCATAAATCTACTGGCACTTCCAAGTAGGCTAAAAATGAAAAATGCTGGCATCTTCATCTTGGCAGAAATCTACGCTTCTTGGGATTTCCAAGTAGGCTAAAAAGAAGCTGTTGGCAGAGGATGTCATTGCTAATGCTGCTGGCTGCAAGAGAAAAAGTTGGCGCATAGCACTAGTGTGTCAGAAACCTCGTACTGTCCAGTGCTGCACGGCAAGTTATTCAACTTTAAGTCATTTTGTCACTAAACTAAAAAATTAGAGCTTACTTTGAATGACGTCAGGCTTTATAAAAATAGCCTTTGCAAACTGGGAAAAGCATATGATAAACATGAAATACACCCACAGTGCAGAGGCCTACGTTTGTGTTTCTATAGGATCACCTTGGCAGCTCAATAACAGTGGCCTGAATGCATGGTTCTGGCTTTAAGACTGAGAGAGATTTCAGTAAAACACAAAAAGACCTAACCCTAAATCCAGTGTGAATACACATTTAGATGAAAGCCTCTAGTTTATAATTCTCTATACTATGTGAATCAAACGCAGACTTAGAGCCCTCATGGCCATCCAATGTTCTAAAGGCATAAAAAATGCACTTTTTTCACCTTATTCCATGAACGACTGAATGTGTGTTGTGAGTGAATAGGGGGCCTGTTTGTTAAGAGAGGCCAAATCCCATATGGTGAACAGCAGCTCCTCTGGTGAGAAGAGAGGCTGTGAAAGCCACCGGCAGCCCCTCTCCTCCATCCGTGCTCCGGAGATGAAGGGATGTAGCGCCTGCCTCTCCTTGTTCCTCCTTTCTCTCGCTCCCTTTGCCTCCTCTCCTCCCTCTTTCTTGGCCAGGGGTTAAACTGCTGCACTCTAACCTCCTTGGCAGTGATTTCATTCACTCCGTTTCTCTCGCTCGCTCTCTCATCTCTGAGAGAGATTTATTTCACAGTATGTAGTGGATTAGGCCCCCCTCGTACGCCCTCGGACAAAAGCATTGTTTTAGCGCTAGCCTGTTCGCTGTAACGGGAGGAAGCTACAGCTACTAAGCATCCACAATACGGCCATTGTGGACACAGGGCTGGAAGGACCCTGCCTCGGAGGCCGTCTAGACTTTGAGCCTGGGCCGATTGGAGAAACAGAGGGAGAAAATCCCATCAGGCAGTGGAGTGAAAGTTAACTAAGGTAACCTGCTGTGAACCTGATGAAGATGTCAAGCCAACATATGGTAAAAAATGTCTATTGTCAGAACAAGAAGCTTTCTTTCCTCTGAGGGAGGGTACGGTGGAGGAGGAGGAGATGAGGGGTGGCTAAAGAAGACTAAGGGGGGTTGCACAACCTAAAGGAAGGAATAACTGTGGTGGTCATCGTTTTACTTCTGGATCAGTAGCCTTATTCTGGCCGGGAGGAGGCCCAACCCCTACACTCACAATTAAAGGAGTAAGCAGATTAACTGGCATCTTTCAAAGGCCAGCAGAAAGAAAAACACACTCACACACGTTTAAAACATTTTTTTCCCCTTTTGCCTATCGAGTCTCAGACTGCACACTGCAAATGGCATTACATTTCATGCTGATTTAGTGAGCAGAGGTTTTCAGAAAAGAAAAACTTCTTAAACGATGATATGGTCCTTAAGTTTACTAATTCTGATTGGTCACACTGTGTTGTTACAAATGAGGACTGGGGACTGATGGGAATAGTAAAAGCATTAGGTTAGTCAAAATCTACCTGGATAAAATTAGAGCAGATTTTGTTTGACGTTTAATTGCTATCTATAACTTGAAAATGCTGATACTAAACACTTTAAAGGGTATATAATTTCTTGTAAAAGGCTCAAGCACATGCATCATCACGTTGGTCTAGTTTAGGTCTGGAAATAGGTCTAAATTTGCAAAAGGGAGATGCATTTTAATTCCAATGCTTGAAAATTTGAATAAAACAAAAAGAAAACAACCTCTAAGGTAGAACCTCCTTTACCAGCCAAAAAAATCAACTGGCAGGCTTCACATGTGAGAGATGCTGGCCTGGGGGATTTCTAAGCCATTTCTACCGCTACATCTGAAAAAAAGATAAACAACAGCCTCAGCCACTGGAAGGAGAAGAAAGAAAGAGCTGCATGGAGATGATGTGACCCTATTAATGCCACATTAGTTGTTCCGTCTTCCCAGAAAAATGCTTCAGTGGGATGAGCTGAGAGAGAGGGAAAGACGGAGAGAAGAGGTGGAGGGAAAGACAGAAAGAGAGAAGTGAAAGCGATACTGTCTCCAGGCTAGTTGGGATGCAACCCAATTTCACAGCTTCACGAATGAGTGGCACAGCATATGGATGCAACCTTTGTGACAGCCTCTGTGTATCACCACATATCAGCGCTGATATTCCCAGTCAGATTCCATACTGGTCCAACATTATGTCAAACACTGGCTCCGCATGACTGCATCTTCAACACAGCACACAGACAGCATGTTTGTTGGGGGGGGTTGTTAGCCTCCTAAGCTAAGGAAAACAAACCAGTATCTCCCTAGACAGTCTACTCTCAAACTCTTTTGGCACTGTATGATGCTCAGTTGCTGCAAAATAACAAAATAAAATGCTTATATTAAAGCAGTAACGTGCCCTAACATCTGAGATATAACCTGAAATTTGAGGTATGACCAAGATATTTATCTAAACAGAAAGGGGAGAAGGAAGGTGGGCTGTAGAGTTTTGTTTTGCTTGTGATGATTCCACCTCTGGTTGTTAAAAACCAACAATTCTTCACATAATCACATACTTTTCCCCATATGGTCCAACCATCTGCCACGGTCAAAAAACAACATCTATATAAGCCCAGTAAATTAATAACTCTATTATTAAGCTCATATGCATAAAAACACATGAATGTAACCTGTGCTAAGAGGTAAGTTAGTTTTAACTGTACTACGAACCATGAAAACTGTTGACTTTGATATTATGACTGTAAAAGAAGCTGTGCATACTCCATGTTGTTCGGTGTGGTCTCATGTGACGGAAATGTCTGATAAGTGTGTCAAAAAATTTTGTTTTTAGATTTACAACTTGTAAAGTTTTAAAAATTCTGGTGATCAGGTCATTGTCACTCAATTACACATGCTTAGGGGAGAATTCCTTTTCTTGTCTTTGAGGTGGTGGTTGCAGCATCAGAGAAAACACTGTGTGTAGCAGAGCAGCTCCTTGAGGTGTGGAGAGGATCGATCTCAGCTAATGTCATATGGCACAGCACCCAGAGGCAGCTGCGTGGTGCTGATGACAGTGTAAAGCCTTGCCTTTGGCGGCTACATGCTTGGTGCTGCCGAGCTGTGATTTGAAGTTCACATGCAAAGGCTGACAGACAGACAGCTCTCAGTCAGGCAGTCAGTCAGTCAGCCAATCTTTCCACAGGGATGACAATACATCTGTATCCGTTAAAAGCGTACAATAGTGCCTAATCCTAAACACATTCGCAGGGGTCTCAATGCTCTGCAGGACTGATGGACGAAATACTGACAGAAAAATACACTATCGAACCACTGAAACTCTCTCTCATACACACACACATACACACACACCCACACACACTTCCTCAAAATGTAACTGGCCTCAGCAAAAAAGTAGAAGATGTCAAGTTTTGGAGAACCATAACTAAAGAGATAATCTGGGATGGTCATTTGAAGACAAAAGGCCCTTGCAGTCCAAAATATTCAATCATTGTTTATCCACTATCATGTTTTGCATTTTTCTACTTTAATCATCAGTTAAATGAAGTCAGGGTTGTAAGTTGTTAGACAAACTGACTAAATGTTATAATAATATCTATGTTTACAAAGGCTGATTGGTTCATTTCACTGTGCTTCATCACAGTGTTTTCTCTCGGTCTCATGGGAATCTGAAAAGTGGGTTTAGCAAACAAGTGATTCAGCAGACAGGACTGGGCTAAGACATATCAACAAAACTACACCCACTTTCACACACAAACCCCTGTTTGATGTGGGTCAGTAAACACACATTCTACCCACATTGGACCCGTTAATATTACACTGTTGTCACAACTTTAATTCCTTGTCATCCACATTCACACAGGATCCAGTTCCACTGAGACTGCTGCTAAACCAGTCATTTACTGGTTACAATAGACCAGATTACAGCTACAATGATGAGTATAAAATATCAGAAACTCAGAATTGCCCATCATAATTTCCTAAAGCCCTTAAAAATTAATTCACATTCTGTAACCGCTTATCCTGTTGGGGGAAACAGGGGGGCCGGAGCCTATCCCAGCTGAAATTGGGCTAAAGGCAGGGTACACCCTGGGCAGACAACCATTCACACTTATGGTCAAATTTAGAGTCACCAGTTAACCTGCATGTCTTTGGACTGTGGGAGGAAGCCAGAGTACCCAGAGAAAACCAACGCTGACATGGGGAGAACATGCAAACTCTGCGCATAAGGGCTCCCCCACCCCAGGGTTAAAATCCCCCCACCCTGGATTTGAATGGATTTATGAGGCTGGGATTTGAACCCTCTTGCTGTGAGGCATCAATGCTAACCGCTGTATCACTGTGCCGCCCACCCTTAAAAATGAATCATCCAAGTTTTGGTCATCTTATTTACCGTCAGTAGACCAATAAATAAACACACAAAATATTTCCACACTAGACCTAATATTTACTGTATATTTGTCATTGTTGTTTGTGGAGTTGTTCACATTCAGTTCATTCAAAGTAGCTGTTGCTGCGTATACATTGGACCGTTAAGTATCGATAACTATCTCTGAGATTCACAAGAGCAGAATTTATGACTAAAAGAGATATAATTTGACACCAATGTCTACCATAAGGTTGAGAGTAATCCTGACACTTTTGCCAGAAACACATTTAGGATTCCATACTAAAGTCACAGGTCTAAGGATAGAGAGGATCATATGCTGTACCTTGAGGCAAATTTGTGATTTTGGGCTCATAAATAAAATTAACTTCATTTAAAAGCTGCGCAGCAGTCTCACTCTGGTTAGAGGCAGGTCCTGAGGACTGGCTGCATAACAGATGTTAGCCTATTCACTCTGACCACAAATAAAGGTTAATCCTGCATCATTGTGTCAGTCTGAAAGGGGTATTAGATGTTTATACAACTCCTAGTCTCATCTAAACTAGTTCCACTGGAGCGAGATAATCAGAAATTATCTCACATTTAGGAAATGCACACAGTCAACATGAAGGTGGAGAAGTATTGGAAGGTGTGTGTGTGTGTGTGTGTGTGTGTGTGTGTGTGTGTGTGTGTGTGCATGTCCATGTCCAACGGGATGGATGGAGATGGCTTTGAATACCTGATGAACTGTTGAATGTCAACGATGCATAACGTTCCTCAATTTCCTTTTCAGTCACTTCAGATGAGGGAGGGAAGCCTGGAAGGATATGCAGAAGAGTATGAGAGAGAGAAAGAAAGAGTCAGAGATAGAAATCTGTGTGAGTGAGGGATTTCATTTGCAAGCACTCAGTTGAGCACGTCTTTACATATGGCAGTAAATAACCATGGCTATCAAACTCATGCCACGTTTGTGCAGTGTCAGCTTTACTGTAAATAGAACCTGCCCACTGGTAAAATGATCACATGGTTTAAGCTGGGGACAAACAAGACTCGCTGAAACCTACAAAGACTGTATGAACATACAAAAAGATTGTTTGAGTAAATACAGCAGACAACACACTGAACAACCAAGCAAATCCAGTGATAACACCAATTGTTGCATGTTCTTGTAACAAAACCAACATGGATAGCAACCAGTAGCTTGCACTTGGACATACTCTTCCTGCATTGAATATCCATAGACAGCTGTGGTCACGCGCACGTAGTTCTATTCATACTACAACTGACGGTCTGTGTCAGCCCCCGGCTGAAGGTGAGCTGCCAACATCGGGTGAAACTGAGACTAAATGAGGCTGGTCTGGGTTGAATGTCTGTCTAATATCCAACTTAAAGCTAACTTCACCATGGTGAGGCAGCTGTGGCTGCTTTGACGGCAGTGTTTTGGGACTGGAGAGTAGAGCAAGAGACAGAGTATGTGCTCTTGCTATGGATACAGTTTATACAGTCACATAAAGATGGGTTGCACACGGATGTCCGCACAGGGGTATCGGACATGAATGGATGGCGAGATTTAACTCACATGGACCAAAGAGGACCCTTGCAAACACTCGGACTAGAAACTGTGAACTGGCCTTTATATGCAGCGCAGTCTAGACTGAGAAGGCCAAAAGAGTGGTAGGTCTTTGGTATTAATTTACTTCAGTTCGGTCAGTTCAGTTATTTCTCAGTTATTTCTGTAGCTGCCCGTGCATTTTCACACCACAAACTTTTTTACGTGCCACTTTACTTCTACTGTTTATTTACCAGTGTTGCACATAAATCAGTTTCCCTGTCAATGGGTGTGTCTCCTTTCCTAAATCTAACCAAATCTGACCCCCTTATCCCAATCACTCGTCTTCTGAGATGCTCTACCAGATCCCAACCACCCAGTTTGGATGTTATCAGCCCATCGAATGTCCGTTATCTGTGGTTTATAGCATGGTAGATATCTGTTACAAAGAGCCCGCCACACCTACTGTTAGGTTATGAGGCCATTATCAGCCCAATAAATGGCCTTTACCTGGGGTTTACAGCCTGATAGATATTGGTTAGAAGAGGTCTGATATACCAACTATTAGGATATAATGCCGTTGTCAAAAACTACATGGTTAGGTTTATAAAAAACATAATTCTATGTCAGTTTAAAGAACTGTCTACAGTTAAAATAAGTCAATGGTGAGTTTTTGTTTCACATGGGACACAAACCTCGCTCTCCTGAGTAAAAATCTTGTATTTGATTGGACTATTTACCACCTGACGCTGACTTTCCCACCCTTTGTACTACTTCACCTGACTTCCTCGTTTGCTTCCTCATAATTATTACAGCCACAAAAAGTCACTGCCTAACAATAAATGTTAAGGCCATTTCAGGGCCTGATAATGGCCTTCTAGGTGTGGCAAGCCCCTTCTAACCTATAGGTATGACACTTTAAATCACTAATCATTTAAAATGTGTAAGACTTGGGAGGATATATTGGCAGAAATATATTATCCAGAGGTATATTTTTATTATTTTATAATTACCTGAAAATAAGAACTGTTGTGTGTTTAATAACTGAGGATGAGCCCTTCATATCCACAAACAAAGTGAGTCCTCTTCTATGGAGTTTGACATGTTCTACCCTAGCCTAAACCAAACACTTGCTCTAAACTGAGACATTAACATTTTGCTGTTGGCCTCTGTAGTTCTCCTACATGCTTGGCACATGGGAGAAGTGTCAGCTGGTTGCCTTCTGCAACCTCACCAAGAGATGCCACTAAATCCTACACATTAGACCTTTAATAGCCTGAGAACAGCCAAACCTGAAGCCCCACACCAAGTCCCTGGAAGGGACTATGGGAAACATCAAAGACAGGGAAACACCATTCAAAGGGGGAGCAGATTTCAACACAATACCAGTATGTCTCCCTTGGGTGAAATATGAGTGACATCATTAGTCACCGATGTCTGTTGCAACTATTAAACACGTCCAAAAAAAATCTTACGGACAACGGGCAGTGACTGAATCTAAAGACTTCTGATCAGAGTTGCTACATATCACACGTCATGATTTCTGTCTCCCAATACCAACTGATTCAGACTGGAGCAGACCCAGTCCAACATGGTCCTATCAGTAGCCACACCCAAATCACATTCATGACTGGCTCAACAGTCATGAGTGTCATTAGTGACAGGTTTTTTAGGCCACGAGCAAGAAAACACTGGGGTCAAATCTATTGTTAGCTGTTGTTATCATCCTCATTGTGTTTTTTTATGTATTACCCCACACTGTCACATTGTAGAAAATCAAATAGCCCACACAAATGTATCTCCAGGATGTCGTGTTATCTGTAAATGCTGAAAATGTCTGTAATAAGCCATTATAACATCATACCAATATGTTCTCTGCCTCAAGGCGCGCTCACAACCTCGACTGTTTATGAACAGGAAACCTGTCACTACATTATATTTGGTAATTTCCAGCTAATGCAGGAGGTGTGGATGACAAAATTCATTTCACAACATAGTGAGAAATTGCAGTGGAAACTAAGCAGGCAAAAAAAAATCTGATCTGTGCCTCAATATTGGTGTAGCCCTGCTAAAAAGATTGGTTTGTGGCTGGATCAATAAAGTCTGAAAATTAGACCTTTGAGGCTATTTACCAGAGCAGCATTCATGAGTATGTGTGTGTGTGTGTGTGTGTGTGTGTGTGTGTGTGTGTGTGTGTGTGTGTGTGTGTGCACGCGTCATTCTCATAATGCTGTCTTTGTGAGAACCTGTTTGACTCTTTTGCAAAATGAGGACACAAACTAACTAGCCCTCACTTGTTTATGAGGTTATATTGGGACCAGACTTTAAGGTGAAGGCATAATTACATGCAGTAACAGTTTTTTGCAGTTGCCAAAACACAAAAACTGGTACTTGTTGCCCAATTATTTAAACCACTAAATAATGTAGCCTGTTTATCAAATAAGCACTTTACATTGAGCTAGAAAATTCTAAATTACAGTTTCTGCAAATAACTCCGCACAGTCATTTACATTAGGCACATCATTCAAAACTAAAAGCCTTTGTATGTTGTTTCTTAAACACTGCCATTATAATACCACATCCCTTAATTATGAATCACCTGCAACCAGAATGCACATGAGAAAACACCTGTAAACAATGGTTTACGCGCACAAGCGGCGTAACGCACTTCCGTTTTGTTCCAAAGTCGGCACAGCTGTTTCCGGTCTGTCTCCTAGTTACATAGCAAGCATCTGGCTGTCATTATCGTAGTAAACATGTGTGCCTCAGGTGGACATAACAACTATAATGTACATGGAAGTTTAAAATTTCTAAAAAGTGTGCTGAGTTTTCACTCTTTCCCCAAAAACGCTAGCCTTCGCGCTACACCGGGTGAGGAGGATAGGGTTCTGTGTCACCCAGCACACCAAGGTTTGCAGTCGACACTTTG
>JAPZEB010000021.1:11605503-11616220 GCA_029783705.1 Chaetodon striatus | reverse complement strand
TCTTACCTGTAGCGCTATTTATTAATCTAGATCAGTGGTTCCCACGAGTGACTCGTTGTTATTTTGAAGTGCTGTTTCCTGCTGTAGAGTGAGTGGCTAGCAGACAGCTACTTAACAGAGACCGCAAACTAGCTCAACAACATGGCCAAGCACAAGTATGACCTTTAACTAATGACCAAGAAGAATTCTGGACCTTGTGGCTGGACCAGTTGGGAACCACTGGTCTAGACTGTTTTGATGTGAGTTGTCGAGTGTTAGATATTTGCCGTAGAGTAGGGGTGTGAGAAAATATTGATACGCCTGAGACAGAATTGATTCTCAAAAACTCAATTGATTTTGACTTAATAATTTACATGCAAAGATTTGTGGTAGTATTTATGTTTTGTTGTGTAGCAGTGTTGTAATCCATTTTCAGCCATATGACTCTTCCACTCCAGCGTGGCAACATGTCACTAATGTAAACACAAAGAAGAAGGGCCAATGAACAGGCAAGGTCATTAAAAGCCCATTGCTAGCTCTTAAAATTGGATTGTTAAGAAAGTCACAATATATTGGCTCCCTTACAATATCACAATACATGTAAATTTCTTTCTACCACTTTCTCTTGAGAAAAGGCGGACTTCTCAATGGCCACTTTCTCACAACACATTCTCACTCTGACCTCGTCACATATTGACATTTTGGTCATGGACTTTCCAGGTCCACATAGGACGTGCAAGGTACCCTGGGTGCGTTGGTTGTTGACGCTCTGGGACACTGTGTCAAGTTCTCTTCTTTCAAGATACACTTCTGTTCTTACAGGAAATTTTACATTTACACACAGTCTCTTTCAAAATCAACGCACTATGTTGGCACAACACTACGAACTTACATTTTCTTTTTCCTTCAATAACAAACATACATGGTTGGGTTTAGGCAACAAAAGCACATGGTTGCACCTTTCTTCATTGGTTGCTGACGCTGCAAGTCACTGCCCAAGTGCGGGATTTCAAAGATTTCGGAGTGAGACTGCGCTCTCTCCAACACACGGCAACTCAAACCAAAACTAGATTGATGAATAGCACTACGGGTAAGAGGAACAATATGTATTTTTGATTTGGTGGTGAACTGTCCCTTTAAAGGACACACCATCAAATCAGGGTAGAATCAAATTAGAGGATCGGCTCGATAATAAACTCCAGTATCTGTTTATCATTGCTGCCTTGGTGATGACACCCTTACATGATTTAGAGGAGGAGGAGGATGGTGACAGATCAGCTGATGTGAACCAGACAAGAGCTGCAAGACGTGGCCTGCTTGGTGTACGTCAACTTTTATTTATGGAAACAAAATCTTTTTTTTCCTCCTGTGGTTTTAGTTTTGCAGATATTACTGATTTAACCCTTGACGGGCTAGAATCTGAATTTGTTTTGGCCTGTTTTACAAGCATTATTTATGTTGAACCAAACACCACATTTATTCACAGAGAGATTTACTGGTTTAAAGTTTACTGGTTATGATATTGGCTTAAAGATCAATAGAATAAAAAAGCAGCGCATAGTTCACAGTTAGTCCTTCAGGTGTTCAGACTTTGTAAGATGCTTCTAACCTTTTACAAGTTGACAGGAATCGATCTTTAGTTTTTACGTCTCTATCAACAGCTGGTTTTGTAAACAGCCTGTGAGTGGAGGTAGATACAAGGTGTGTTTTAAGATCATATTATAGCCTCAGGATACTTTAGGAAGCAGGGCCCTGCTGTACGCACCTTACTTCTGTTGTATCCTGGTGACACTTTTGCTTTGTCTAGTCCACATTCTGTCCCATCCCTCCCTGTCCTATGCCATCCCATCCTGTCCAGTCTTGTCCTCTGTCTTGCTGTGCTCCATCCCGTCCCATTCTCTCTTTTTGTGTGCTTCAGTCCTGATTCGGCCTCATCCTGTTCTCCTTTTGTTTTAGGCTTTAAGCCCACATGTCCACATCTTGTTTGCTGTGCGACTGAAGTCCTGCTCCACATGCAGCCATTTAACACCTTTTTGTTATTTCTTTTTCTCCTCTAGTGTCCATACGGCCAAGTCAACGTGAAGGACCCTGCAATGAAGAAACAATTTAATTCTCTTTTTTATGTATAGGCCCAACATGACGGAGGTAAAGCGCCTGCTCAGAATGGAACCCAGAGCACGTTGCTTGTCTTCTGCCTGTCGTTATTTGGACTACTTGAGAGTCATTTTTAGCAGTGTACCAAGTGATGAAATATGGGTAGTGTCTGTGCAATATCTACCTCCTGTGAATCACAACTATTCTCAGGATTATTTTTATTCTCGCAGGACAGGGGAGGAGGAGAAAGGATTTGTTCACTAGAACCTCATGTAAAATAGCCTTTTATCACATTTTTGTTTTGCTATATTTTTCAGATATTTTTCTCGAATGTCCAATGAAATGCCTTGAGCTTCATTTTTCGTTTCTCTTTAATAGTATTTAATATTTTGTGGTATTCGGCTCCTCTGATACATTTACAAGGGTTGTGGGAGTATGGAGATGAAAACCGAAAGAGCATTTTAGATCTTCGCCCTCAAGATAAAGGGCATATAAGCGAATGGAACTGTAGCTAGTCAGATGGAGTCTTGTGCTCTTTTGCTTTGCATCTCTTGTTATTTTTCCTCCCAAATGTACGACTGCATGAATATTAGCATCATTTACACTCCACAAGTGCTCGACTGAACTGTCTACCTTTGACTGAAACACTGTGTTGTTAAAAATAGGCAGGGGCCAAGGGTCAGCCCTCACACTTGGCTGCACTGCTTTTACACCACTTGATGGAATCAGGCTGTTAACAAACATGCCATGGACATCAACAGCAGCCCTCCCCACCGGACTCGCAGCTCAGCCTCCTGGCAACACTTGGCTACAGCACAGTTCCCTGCGGCTGCTCTCCTGAGCTGCAGCCTAATGAACTCCTGGGCCCTCTTATCCCAGCACTGCAATAGATCAGCTCATGTTCACGAGCATGCTTAGACGCACACATGCATAGGCAGGCTTACTCCATCAGAACACCCTGTGGCTCCTAATAGGCCAATACAGAATAAAGGTTGCGCTAAACACCGCACTCTGTAGCCCACAGTAATAGTACAAGGTGAGGTCAAGCGCTCATGCAGCACTACCTGTGCGTGCAAGAGATGTTGAGGAAAGATGTGCCACTTGATTTGTGAGTGCATGTGGGTAGGCAGCGCGATGCCTCCGGGCGCTGGCTCTGAACCTGCCACACACACTCGCCTGTCTCCGCCTGATTGGGCAAACAGCGTCGGGATGAGAGGATGTGTCTGCCGCGGAAATTCTGTCGCAGCCGCCTACTGGCGCGGCCACAGTCTCCCCTCGGCAGGTGGGTCCCAAAGGCAAGTGCTTAGTGATCGGAGGCAAAGCCCTGTGAGCGGCTACAAGGAGATTCATGATCCCAACAGTGCTGGGGAGGACAGGTTCTTGGGGACGCGTCGTCAGGCGGGATGAGAGGCGAATTTATTTGGTGTTATTCTAAACCGAGGCAGCGGAGCGTGCGGCAGCAACATTTCTACAGCGGGACGGTGAAGGTGTCACACTCATCAAGTACCTGGGCCCGCTTGCCTGCCGCGGCTCTGCGGGTTTTGCCTAGGGGACTCGTCTGTCACATTAAAGTAGATGCATTGCCATTCAGGGCCTCGGCGGTCCCGCAGCCTGACCATGAAATAGGCCAACTTTCATGTCTGCCTCATCCCTCCACGTCTTCCCAATCCAGTGATGGCACAGTTTGAAATGTTTTCTTTTTTTTCATATCATGTGCTAGCCTAGCAGTTGGTGACTGAGACACAAACAGCACAGCAATGCCTTCAACAGATTTATGGAGAAATTTACTTGAAAATCAAACCCTGCCTTCTCCCACCATGGTCACTCATCATTAAAGGATGTTTAGAAACAGTTAGCCTTGCCTTACATTTGTGTGAAGTGTGCCATTTTATGCATGATTGAATGTGTCATGTACTGCCACAGTGAGAGAGCATTTAGGAGTCTCATCATAATTGTGAAATTAATAATGTAGCTCACTTTATTTGACAAGTTCATAACAATAATGCCATTATTCACTGTCTTAATAACTGGTCTTATTTTTTGATTAATCCATTTAGTTTATTTTTGATGTACAAAACCAGTAGGATGATAAAAACTGAAGATATTAAGTTTTATTTCTCAGTACGAGCTGATATATTCACATACACATACAGTGGTATTCCCTCAGTGCAGATGTGCTCCAAAGTTACAACAGCCGACCTGACATGTGAGGTGTTTATTTCAGGCATTTTGGACTGAACATCTCTGACCTTCAGCTGGAGCATATGCTGTGCTGGAGCAGAGTGGCAGCTATATACCGTGTGCCTTTCTACAGGACGATGGCACTAGCCGCAGAGAAAAAGAGAGCTGTCCAGTTTGGAACTGTGACCAGACAGGCTCTAGTCACAACCAGTTGACAGGCCAAGCAGCCCCCCCCTCCCCTCTTCCTCCCTCCAACTCCCCTCCTCTCCATCTCAAACATGCACAGCAGCCCTGCGGCCAATGGCCCCAACCACAGTCAGTTACAGTGTCTCCATCACTGTTGGCCAGACCAGCCAGGAACTGACATGGGGTTGGCGGCGGAAAAAAAACTTGAGTGTCAGCCGTATGATGGCTGAAAGGAACATCAGTCTCAGCAATTGGCCAGGCACTGCTCTGTACGTTTGTGTGTGTGCACGCACAGGGGGGGACGCGCACGTGAGTCTTGATATTCAAGCAGCATTTGAGCAGCCCCTACATCAACGTCTGGTCGTTCTACACAGACAATGTCAGCTCGCCTCAGGGCAGCAGCCTCCACAGTGGTCATATGGACAACCAGATCCCTGTGGTAGAATTAGTGATAAAAAACACACATGGCCACTGAGTGACAGTCAGCGCACCAGATTCCTTTGGACAGACAGGGCTGCAAATAGCACAGAGGAGCAGTTTCTCCCTCAGACCGCAACTGGTGGTCAGGCTCATGCCAGGCCAAGTCGTGGCCGCCAGATGAGCCCAGATAAAAGGAGAGTCAGGGGCAGTAACAGGCACCTAAGAGCCTAAGGAGCACTTTGGCCTGTTTATTTCCCTCCCTTGTTTTACATCAGTGCACTTCTTTCTGTGATTTCTTGTCTAACAACAAGACAACTGATGTAATAGCCTCTTTTTTTTTTTGGCTTTCACACTATCTAACCTCTAACTTAAGTTCCCTTCTGACTCTGTCTTCAATGAATGGTTGAAGCAGGAAGAAAGAGAGCGTCTGACAATGTAACAACATATACAAGCATCATCTAAACGAGTGCGTCTCCTCCAAAAAGCCGCTCTGCCCCATAAGGTTATATAGCGATAAAGAACATCCGTCTATTATGTTTCCATGTCCTTTCTAGTGTGGCCAGATATGGACTAATACGCGCACCATTCCCCAGGAGGATACTCTGTCCCCAGAGGAGATGGAAGGGGGGGGTGGGGGTGGAGGGTTGGAGGTGGCAGTGTGCTGTTGGAGCTGTTCTGGAGGCAGGGAGGGGAGGCAGGCAGCAGTTGGTGTGCAGAGAGCAGAGGCTCAGGCTGGCTAGTTAAGAGCTTCTCTCTCCTATCCTCCATCTGCCAGGGACCGGGGTTGTGATTTGAGCTCCAGCAGAGCAGAGCAGGGAGGAGATCGAAGGAGGGGTGGAGGGAGGTAGGGGATGGGGGCGGCGGTGGTGGTGGTGGTGAGAGGTAGTGAGGGGAGGGGGAGCGTTGGTTGGTTGGTTGGAAGAGACAGAAAAGAGAAAGTGGAAGAAGCGGGGAGTTGGAGGAGGAGAGGGGAAAAAGTGAGGGAGAAAAGACCTGGAGAGAGAAAATAAGGATGGAAATGAAAAACAGGATACGTGGGGATTGAGACGCCTCAAAAATCTATTTAAAGGCTTATTCTTGTCAATCATTATTATTCTAAATCACTGTTGGACATTTTAATTTGAGGTATCGGCTGTAAAAAACAGTACTTTGGTCATATTTCACCCATGCTTGTGTATTTTGATATTTCCTCTCCTCCAATAATTATGAAGCCATGTCCACTGTGTGTTTGTAAATATTTCCAGGATGTCTCACACCCTCCTCTCACCCACCCACCCTGGCTCATGTGACTGGGATACATGTGACTGGGATACAGCTTTACAGTGCTTCACTCCTCCCTCTGTTCCTCCTCCTCAAAACCCCCCTCTCCCTTCCCTTCCCACTCCTCTCCTTCATTCTGTCAGTGTTTAGCCTGTGGTTCCCTGCACCACAGTGGATCCTGGGAGAGCCTTCCCCACCTCCTCCTTCCTCGCCTCCTCCTTTGCCTCTCCTCGCCTCCTCCGCTCCTTGCTTTGGGAGTGACTGAGAGCTCCCTCCGCGAGACTGAGTGTCACTTGAGGTGACCCAGAAATGATGACTCCAGATGAACCCTGGATGTGTGGTAATCTAACCACCATGCCCAAGGAGCCAGGCAGGCAGGCATCCCGGGTTGATGCTGTGTCTGTGGTCTCACTGTTGAACCAAAGCACGCTGCAGAGCCTGTCTGGGTATCATGCTCGGAGAACGCTGTGTGCACGGTACGTGTTGTGGTACACAGTGAAATGGATCTCAGTGCCGCTGCATTATTGATGAGATACATTGTGATGTCAGCCCAGGCGGAAGGAGCAAAGCAAAATGACTGTTAGCAGTATGGCACAGTGTCATTTATGCAAGCAGCACAGAGGTGTAATTAATTGTCACCCTTTGCTCTCGAGCATTCACAAAATACAAACCCTCTATTCACTTGTTGTCAGCTGAAATCAGTCCATCTACACCTCAGTGTGTTTTCCAAGTGGCCACTGTGAGCAGGTTTAGGACATCCTGTCTTCTGGATGACCTATCTCTGTCACATTAACAGTAAATATAAAATTCATTTGGAGGCATCATGCACTTTCAACTATTTTGCATTCTGTCATCACTGTCATTATTATTTAATAGCTTGTTGTCATATTGTTTAGCCTGTCAGCTGAATAATAATACAATAGCGCACAAGGAAATCACACCAAAACAATGACAAAAGGGACATTATATTAAGATAATGAATACTGAAATTGATTAAAATATAGACTCATTAGTGGCCAGGCACAATCAGACCATCTTCAAAGCATAAACAATATTAATATTTACTTAAAACTTGACATTATTAAACAGTGGTGAATTTTTCATCAACATTTCTTCATCATTAGATGCAACATGAAGCCAAATGTGTGCACAGTGGTCCCTGGCTAAATACACTCCAAACAGCACTGCATTTATATGAGCTTTATCAGCTGGATCCTCCAGGTGAGACACATGGAGACACGCACATCACAGCTCAGGGGAAACGAATTGTGAGCCCAGGAATGAAAATGTTTTAATATTTTTTTGCAGGATTTATTTAAATAAAAATAGACAAGATATTAGGCATGCGTAAAAAACACATTTAAATTATTGTTTGATAGCCTTGTGCTGTTTTGATGACGTTGAAATTAACGTAAAAATCCATATAGTCAAAGCAACTTGCATACCAGTGCTGGAGTAGATTACTGTCACATACTAAAATGCGTAAAATATAGATTTGTTTTTGCATTTTTACTCGGGAATAAATTTCGATTTGGCATCCATACCAAACCGTTTTTTCAGCAGGCTTTGTGTTGCTGTGCTCCATATCTTTGTCACACTGATTGATTTAGTTTGACTATAGATCTAATTATTTATTCACACAAACCTCTGCTCTCACACCAGTGAAATTAAAGCTGCATCCGCACTCACTTGAATCTCACACAACATGAACACTATGTGCTTAAACGCTCATAACTTTGTTTGCAAAATGCGTTTAACTCGTCGTTGGGGGTTAAAAAGAAACTTTAGGATCAGAGTTTTTAAATGAGAGCTGGAAAATGAACGGCGTTTAAAGGTGGAAAAAACATCTGATTAATTTGGAATATTCCTAAATGTTGCTGTGTGTACTGGTGGTTATTTATTTGGCGATCACCGACTCCAGATTATGTAGTTTATCCTGTAATTTATCCATCACACATTCTAACCTACATGCTGAGTAGGCCATTGGCTCATGGCTTCCTATTTTCTGTGCGTTCACTGTGAGTGTGCTGTGCAGTGCTGTGTTGAGGGCTGCCTGCATACGGGAGAGGAATATTTAAATGTCTTGTGTTTTAATTGACGCTCGAACTAGAACTGTAAGCTCAGAAACGAGGAACAGCCCCCATCTACCGGCAGCGTCTCCTCTGCCTCCTCTGCACAGTGCGCACAGTCCGGAGCTCCTCAGCCTGCACGCTGCACAGGGATCTCACACACAGCACAGCCGCAGGTAAGACTATTTTTTTTCTATATGTCTGCTTGTGGAAAAAAAATAATTAAAGGTTATATTTTAATAAAAGCGTGTGAAGCAATGCGCGACAGATCTGATGCATGATGAATACAGTGACAAGGCTGGGTAATATTCGGGATAAACAGGGATGTGGAGGGACGTAAACACATCAAAACTCTCTCTGCTTTTATTTTTATTTACGCAGTATTAAAAGCAATTTTTTTACCCTGATAATGACCCTAATTATTTGGATATACAGCCTAACACAGGCGTTTGTGAGTGCAATCAAAACCATGCAAGTTGAACGGCAGGGGAATCTAAAATAACGCTTTTCTTAAAATACACTCAAATTAAGTATTTTTGTTTGTATTGTTCGCTGAGATATGATATTATATTTTGCTTATTTATATGAGAAAAATCCGTGACCCACTGAACCATCCTGGATTTCCACGCCATTTTAAACATGCTTGTTAACACTGTTTTGTATTTAACTTTCAAAACGCGTCAAAGGTTTGAAATGGAGCTCAACAGAGAGCATGAACGAGCAGCCATTATGATGTGTTTTTAAAAGACTTCATTTAGCCAAGCAGGATCAGAAATATTAAATTAGGGCAAATCATTCTCAGTAAGCAAACGAAAAAATGACACAGAACCGCCCACGTTAATTTTCCTCAATTTATTTAAAAGCAGTAATGAAATATGATGGGTAACATACATAATTAGGTTGATTAATTAAAAGTGTGTATTAAGAAAACGTTTTGAAAGAGAAGTGTTATTTACAAAGCACGTAAATGTCACTTTTTTTTTTTTTTTTTTTTAAAGCGTGATTTTGTGAATTGTCTCTGCATACTTTCTCAAAATATGAGCTAAAATAATAAAACAATAAAACAAAAAAAAGGGTAATTAGTGATATTTAGTCGCAGGTAATATCCTAATTAGATGCAATGAAAAGGGAACAAAACAAAACGAAAACACAAAAGACATGACTCCCTCAGCCCCTTGGTGTTTACTGACACATTGTTAAACCCTCTTCAGTCAAATGAAATGTCACTGCTGGAGGCAACGGGTCAAAACACTGCTCTTTGTCGACATTAACGATATGATCGATGTCTTATTTAAAAAAAAAATAACATCATGCACATACTGTATTTGTGTTTAACTGTGTGGTTAAGTCCAGATTTTTAAATCAGAAGTCGCCTTTTTTTTTTTAATTTCCGGAGAGAGATGGAAAGAGAGAAAAAAAAACAACAACAAGCAGCAGACAGATTAAATATCACACAGAGCTGAGCTGATCGGTCCTCTCAGGGTGTCTTTGTCCAGGTGAAATGAAATCCGTGTGTCCTTTTTGAGTCTCTTTTCACCGCCCTGTGGCTCGGTGCTGAGACACTGACAGAGCGCAAATTAACGTTACGCTTTTCAGAACAGCTGCAGGTCCAGCCCGTCCATGAGGGTCCAAGCCTTGTCTTATAGCGCTGCTATCAATGGGCCTCCAATTAAAGCCAACACAACTTCATGGTGGGGGGGTGGTAAGGGAGGGTGGGTGGGAGGGAGGGAAGGAGGGAGGATGGAGGATGGAGAGGGAGGGGGTGGGGTGGGGTGTGGGGGGGTGCACATGATAATGTAACACGTCTTGAGATGAAGCATCCACACCTGCAAACCCCCCTGAGCCTCGGTAAATCTATTAATGGGACCAGAGCCGAGCCACAAGACTCCAGCCGAGCCAGTGTGTGTCTATATGGCACAAAAACAATCTCCAGCCATCGACCTTGCACAGACCAGAGCTCGTTATCCGACTTTCAGCTGTAAAGGCTCGTGTTGTGTTAGTCAAAATACAGACCTTGAGCTGCCTCGTTTTGGTTTGTTGTCACCATATTTGGCCTGTGCATCGGACAGTTACGCCATTCAGGCTTATTTGCGTAACAGAGTTTTCACACCCTTTAAAACTGACACAGATCTTTATTGTAGCTTCACGGTCGCTCCATGGACTGTAATAAGACACAAGGAAGGATTTCTGGAAATATTCAACAACTGCTGGTGATTTCCCTCCTTACTTAGAGCCTCCTTATCTGCTTGTTGCATATAAGATAAATAAATGATGTTTACAGCTGCGATGGCATCAACTCTCCTGCAGCTTTGCAAGAATTTTGGCCTAATTCAAGAGACGGAGAAAAGACAAGGGGCGTGTTAATAGATGCTCGGCAGGGAATGAATCCTGTTTCAAATGAGCATTTAATGGAGAAGAAAAAGGATCTGGCACTGAAAAGATTATATATATATATATATATATATATATGTTTAAAAAAACTGCATCATGGCCTCGTCACATTGTCTATAGAGCATCAGGATATAGAA
>JAPZEB010000021.1:11594159-11604398 GCA_029783705.1 Chaetodon striatus | reverse complement strand
TACCACCACTTCCACACCGGTTTGTCGCGTCATTTGGACTATATATTTTTTCTGGAGGAGAGACATTCACGGGAAGAAGGAAAAAGCTGGTGCACCACCACCACCACCACCGCTGCCGCCGCCGCCGCCACCACCTCCTCCTGTCCCACCCATGTTGTAGTTTCTTCGTTCTTCTTTTTTTCTTCCAGTTGCCTTTGCACCCTGGCGAGGAGGTGATCTCAATCTCTGGGGTTGTGTTGTTGTTGTTTTTGTGTGTGCCTCTCTCAGAGCCTCAGAGCCCATTTGGATGCGCTGAGAGAGCGGGGCGCAGCGCTGCAGTACAGTATATGGAAGTTGTGGGCTGCAAGACAGAGGCAGGCAGTTGCACGTTGCGTCCAGGACCGGGAGCCATGCTTTTCCACGGGATCTCCGGGGATCACATCCAAGGGATCATGGAGGAGATGGAGAGAAGGTCGAAAACGGAGTCGCGCCTGGCGAAGGGCATGCAGCTGAACGGGAGAGAGTCGGTAAGAGCCCCCGGTCGACCCGTGTTTGAATTCATGTTAAAACTCGTTTTAACCTGCGTAAAAGACGAGTGTGACGCCGTCAGGAAATGTACAGTTGTTTTGGGGTAAGTAGGAAACCAGTGAGCAGGATTTATCACATACCTGTGTTTAATTATAATCAAATATTTTTAGTTTAATTCTTTTATTTAAAAAAAAATCTCTTTTCTGTTGCATAGTTAAATTCGTAATGATGGTTAAAATGTCCTACTATTTTAATAGCTGCTACAGAAAAATAAAATAAAATAAAATACACTGGCTGCAACTTGTTAAATATATTTGAAACACACTTCTCTTGACGTCAAATAAAATATTGTACATGGCAGCAGAAATATTTAGTTTTCAGAGAACAAACTCAGCCATTTTAATTCTGGCAATTATAAATAACAGATGATAAAAACATTGAGACTTAATAGTATTATTAAACAGCTGAGTTTTATCATTTTAAATGAAAAAAAAATACTACATTTTCTATATATTTTAATAGGCCTATATTCAGTATTTAAACAGTGTGTTTCTCACCAAAACTGTTACAGATAATTTTTTAATTTAATGTCCACGAATAAAGGAGATATTAAACTAATAAAATATTAGGTTAGCAATACGACTGTAATTTCAGATGTTAACACAGTGGTTTGGTAGATGGTGTTTATTCCCTGATGGGGGCCAACACACACCGAGCCTGCATTTGTTTAGCAGCGTGTTTAAAGAGCTCTTTAAAAGGCCTTAACTTGAGCATATGAAGAAAAGTTTAATTTAATGTCCAGAAAGCTGCAAAAGGCCTGTTGTTGTTGTTTTTGTGTAATATATATATTGCATGAGATTTTCCTCTGCAGTCTCCTGAAGGACGCAGTTGCCTTGAGCTCTCCTCTCTGTCTCTGACTCAGACCATGCCTTCCATGAGCCCGGAGAAGCCTGCTCTGTGTGCCGGCTGTGGCGGCAAGATTTCGGATAGATACTACCTCCTGGCCGTGGACAAACAGTGGCACCTGCGGTGTCTCAAATGCTGTGAATGTAAACTAGCGCTGGAGTCGGAGCTAACGTGTTTTGCCAAGGATGGGAGTATCTATTGCAAAGAGGATTACTACAGGTAAGAAAAATTAAGGTTACACATTTATAGCCTGTAAAGGAAAATATTTGTCTCCATGTTACGCACACACGCACGCGCGTACACCCACCCAAAGCTGCTGGCTTTGTAGGCAAATTAATTTTAAACTCTTAAACGTTTTTTTTTTTTTTTTTGAGAACAAAATGCAGCCATTATTATTAACCTTAATTCAACAGGCTCCGATTGCTCATCTGGAATAATGTTGAAGCTTTTTGGTCCAATTAGGCCTCATTCTTGTCTGAACAGAATCATAGCAGTCTCCCAGGGGCCCTGCATGCTGTTAATAGGGAATAAGTTATGATATGAAATTTTGACTTTTATTCGCCTGTGGTTGAGATGTAATAGTTTCCATGGCTCTGAGTGTAATATAAAGTGCATTAGCTGGTGTTAGTCAGCCCCAGAACAAAGGAGAGCATCGGAGCAGCCTACATTTATTACATGTTTGTTTAAAAGTAACCTGTATTAGTGGTTTTAGTCAGCATGTAACATGCATGAGTATGGAAATAACAAATTAAAAATGCTGTTATGAGTAAGATATGTTAGTAATATTTGAACATGCCTTTACACAGCAATGCACAGGCCAGGATATTTATAATGCAGATAATAAGAAGAAATGTGTCTCACCATTATAATACAACTGTCCCGCCTTTTGCCTACCTGTAGCCTTTTTTGTTGTTTGTCAGCCACACTGCCAATATGTTATTAATAGTAGGTTTTATCACTGAGACTGTAGACTGATTTTTTACTTATTTAATAGGGAAAATATTCCAACATAAAAAATATTTTTACACCAAACAAAATGTGGCCTATTAACCAGCCGTCACCCAGTTGTAGGCCAGATGTGGCCATATTAAATCAGGATGTAAAGTGAGTGTATGGGCCTGTTATACACTGCAGCTGTGTCACACACACAAACACACACACACACTTCTGTCACTGAAATGCACGACACATACCTGGTTAGCTCACGGTTAGCCCATTCCCGTCCTGTGTCTTTGTGTTTGTCCCATTTGGTCTCTATGTATGAGGAGTCTTGACGATCTGTCTGTTCCAGAAGGTTCTCAGTGCAGAGGTGCGCGCGCTGCCACCTCGGGATATCGGCCTCGGAGATGGTGATGCGGGCGCGCGACTCCGTGTACCACCTGAGCTGCTTCACGTGCACCACTTGCAACAAGACGCTGACCACGGGCGACCACTTCGGCATGAAGGACAGCCTGGTGTACTGCCGGCTCCACTTCGAGACGCTGGTGCAGGGACCGGACTACCACCAGCAGCTCAACTTCGCCGAGCTGGCGGCCAAGGGCGGCGGCCTCACCCTACCGTACTTCAACGGCACCGGGACGGCGCAGAAGGGAAGGCCGCGCAAGAGGAAGAGCCCGGCCATGGGGATAGATATACCCAGCTATAACACAGGTGAGACAGCGTGCTGCTCACAGCAAGGCCTCACATCCAGTCAAGGACACACAAACCACATACACATCAGAAAATAATTTGTAAAGAGTCAGCTTCAGTTATTTGTTGTTAGTTTTGGTGTAAAAGTAGACAGTCTGCCTTATATGCCTAATTGAAGGGGCAGAAAAAACACACCGAGCTTTTTAATTAACTGCACTCTACACTAAACTATTCCTCATGTAGGTTAAATCCTTCTGGAGCTCAGTGAAACACCCCGGATGGTCCCTGGACCATAATTTGGGAACATTTTACTGCATTTATTCTCCACGAAAATGTACATGGTCCTCCAATTTAGCTGATCAAATTGTCGTCGTATTAATTTAATTTTATTGTTTTCTAACACGGCAGCAGAAAGTATAAAATATAAGTAAAAATCAATCACAAATAATTAAGATTATAAATAAAAATAATAGTGAAAAAAAAGGAAAATTTGGGCAGATTTTTTTTCCTTTACGCAGAAGACGCAGGGCTCTCAGTCCAGACGGTTCCTTAATGCTCCATCTTTCACCTCACACGTCTGACATGAATACATCCCTCCTGCAGGCTATGCTAATATAGGTGAGCATTGCCTGCGTGTTTGGCGCACGCAGCCTTGGGCTAATTGATCTGCTTTCTGTCCACGCGTCTCCAACGCACCGCTTTTGCGCTTTCAACTGTGGCGTGTGTTGCGCGGAGACTGATCGAAATTTGACCTCGCCGTTAACGTGCACATCGAGTTTTATAATTAACACTAGGTTAATATAGGTCAGAATAAATGTGTGGGATGGGTGTGAATGGGGCACATGAAGTTTGAGACTGTCGCGTAAAAATCGTGGCTAAAATCTCTGATTTGCAAGTGTGTGTCTTTTGTTGGAAGACAGAAAAACTAATCACAGTCAACACCGAGCAACTGTTAAATGTAGGTTTCATCTAAAATCTTGCATTGACTCGCTGAATGTTAGAACCCGACCCCCACACCCCCCCTGCAGCGTCCCCATTTTGTTGTCGCTTTCTGCGAATTAGTGCGCGGTTGAGAAAGTTTGTCATTGTGCGCCAAGTTTCCTCTGTTCCCGGTGAATAGGGAGGAATAAGGGTAATCTGCGCGTTAATTGTTCTTCGTTAATTGAAGGTGACGTTGGAATCCCTGGCCTCCTGTGCGGCGGTCAGCACAGTTCTCAGGGACACAGCAGCGCCGTGCAGAGAGGTGCCTGCTGCAGGGAGAGGCCAGTTGCTCCAAAAACACAACACTGTACAGGCAGCGCTCCGGCTGAACTGGCTTTGGTTTGTTATTCGTAAACATAATTCCAAGAGATTATGCAAATCCTAAAGTTCTCATGGCTGCCTTAATAGGAAAATAACTGCAGTAGCACTATGATTTTTTTTCTTTAATAGCAGGATATGTCTACTGCAACAAAGTGTTAAAATAAAATATGAAATATAAAATATAATGCAGCAACAACAGATAAAAAAATCCCACAAAAGAAAATCCCACAGAGAAAGACATAAAATACTGTAAGATGTCCCTGTGAGCTCATTATTAAGCAGCACAGACACAGTAAAGGCCCCAGTGGGAATATTATATTTTTCATTTGGGATATTTAAATAGAATAGAAAAGGATGAAGTTGAATAGAATAATGCTCTGATTTAAAAAAGAGGCTTACTTGCTTCTTTAAGCTTAAGTGACACACCTCTTTTGTCCGTTTTGGAAATGTTAAATGTGCTAATATTATATGACAAATTTAAGACCTTGTAACATTTAAATTTAAACTAAAATAATATAACTAAAACAATAATAAAATAAAATAAATAGAATTAAATTAATTCAATTAGGTAACAACCTAAATATTTTGTCTCCTCTTTTCCAGAGTGCTCTGTTTTCTGTCTTGCTCAGGTTAAAGTCTCGCTCTGCACATCAGGAGCCTCAATATTCATGACAAATAGGATGAGGTTTTGTTTGAGGTTTTGTTTCTGCTTTAGCGAGCACATTCATGTTTGTTTTCACCAGGGAAAGGTGTGGGTCTGCTGAGTATTCCACACCACTCTGTAAAGTTTGGTTTTGTTTGGATATAGAGACCCCTAGTGGGTAATATCTAGTGAAACACAACCCAATGAAGGCTGAACAGAAGAACATAGATGTCAATGATTGTCATATTAAAGGTTCAAATAAGTGTCACAAGCAAAATTCTGACATTGAAATAAAAACATAATTCACGGCATAATACACTATGCCACACCTATAAGATCCTATAGTGTGATGAATCTGTTTCTGCCTTATTCAAACTGATTTGTAATTTAACTCAATAACTAATTTTAGAGAAAGTGTTTGCACTGCATCCTTATGATGAAACGATGGTGTAAGCTATTTGATATTTTATCATCCACTGAGCAAAACAACGGGTCAGCATTTCAGTTACAAGGAGACAAGAAATCAATATAAGCTACTATATAATTTAGAAATCCTATGCTCTTTCTTTGGTGCCCAGACTTCCTCTACTTTTCTCACTGAAGCAAGAGACAAGATCTTAATGATACAAGGCTCTATAGGAAAAATCTAAATGAATAAACAATTGATCATCATTAATTGTATTTTGTTGTATATTGTGCATTCAGTCACATGCTAATTTAACCTGCATGTATTTATTTGGCATTGGATTTTTCAGTTCCCACAATATATATTACACAAACATTTTATTTGCAATACAACATGATAGTGAAATGAAGTGTTTAGATTTTTTTTCTTAAATGCACTGATGAATGTTTGAGCAGCACTGTAATTTAATTTAGTGGATACGTTTTTGTATTTCATCGTCTTTAAGTATTTTACACATCCAGCACTAAGCAACTGACAAATGAGGCTCATTAGGCCTGTTAGTCTTTGCAAACACAAGCAGAAATCATTTAGCCTGGTCCCAGTGTATGCTTAAAATACATCATTTTGCTTTTAAAAAAAATATCTAAAAGCAGATTGTATAAAAACCACAATAATCCCAATGTTTAATGCGTCACAGTAATTTTAGTTCAGTCAGTTTAATGAGTTTGTTGACGGTCACTTGTTTGCACATTCTAATTTACTGTTATAAATATACCAGACTTTTATTATTTATCATGATGGCGAATATTAGATCTGTTAACATCAGTGAAAATACAAGAACCTTCTACAATCAAGTCCACATGTGATAGCCTAAATCTGCTTAATTGTGTATTTTCTTTCCCTGCAAAATTGGACCATGTAAGAAGATATTCAGTTTAATAATGAGCCTTAAAACTTGTGTAACACTTAATTAGTGACCATTGCAAATAATCAGATTTAAGCAGTTTTCTGATTTGATTAGTGTCATCTGATTTTCTTTATTACTGCTTACTTCTATACTTCTTTGTCCATTTTTGAGCACAGTGAAAATTCATTCAGACACAAAGGACTAGTTTTAGAAACCAAAATCAAAATGTTTTGCAGTTGTTTCATTTGGACTGTGATGTACCCTCTGTGCTCTGCTCGCTGCCCTCTCAGGCTGTAACGAGAACGACACCGACCACTTGGACCGGGACCAGCAGGCCTACGCTCCAACACAGAAGACCAAACGCATGCGGACCTCCTTCAAGCACCATCAGCTGCGGACAATGAAATCCTACTTTGCCATCAACCACAACCCAGATGCCAAGGACTTAAAGCAGCTGGCCCAGAAAACAGGCCTCACTAAGAGAGTTCTACAGGTAAGCACAAAGTCATTCTTCTAACTGATCTGATCACCCCATATCTGTGTCTGCACCCCCACTCCTCCTCCATGTCCCTCTCATTTCACACCAATATTATCATTGAACTCATCCTTTTGATTTGTTTGTTTGTTTGGTCCATTTAGTCATTAGATGTATATCCAGGGGTTTTTATTAGAAATCTTGTAGATTCCTGAGTGTTTTTTTCTTTTGGGAAAGAGAGGAGAAGAGTCGTTCATAAGCGTAGAAGCTTAAGTGTAAAACTGCAGCTGATATTATTAATAATGAGAGTGCACATGTTCTTTTTATCTGTGGAACAGAAAAGGGTGTAATTCAGCTGTCACAGATAAAAAATTTAAAAGGATAGGATTATTGTTTTGATTTGCTATTAAAATCCACATTCTTGTATTCAGTAATTCAGTGTTCAGGAGCTAACTGGTTCATTGTTATCTGCCCCTTAAGATCAAAATAATGTATGAAAATTGCCATATCAAGATTTATATTCACAAGGCAAGGACAAGTGGATACAGTAATAGCTGTGATAACTTGATATGTAAACTACTGTACACATGATTTGATACTTTCTTTTTAAAAATTTAATCTTAAACACAAAAAGTAAAAGCCACACTGGGATTGGTTTGCAGGTTTGGTTCCAAAACGCAAGAGCCAAATTCAGAAGGAACGTTTTGCGACAGGAGAATGGAGGTGTTGATAAGGCTGATGGCACCTCACTCCCTCCACCCTCATCTGACAGTGGGGCCCTGACCCCCCCCTCCAGCGCGGCCACACTAACAGACCTGACAAACCCCTCTATCACTGTAGTGACCTCCGTCACCTCTAGTTTGGACAGCCATGATTCGGGGAGCCCTTCGCAAACTACCTTGACAAACCTTTTCTAACAAGCTATCCCTAGCAGACTGATTTTTTTTTTTTTTTTATCTGATTTTATTTTGTTCTGTTTTTTATTTTATTTTTATTTTATTTTATTTCTTCAATTTGCATTTTATTTTTTTAAGTGACACCTTTAAATCTACCAGAGACAGCTCCCTGGAACAGAAAGTGCTGTACTGTGTACACAAACAAGAACAACAAGAGCAAGAACAGCAGCGACCACATTAAAACACAAGGAAATCATTTTAATGTGTAGCATTTGAAACCGCATGGCAGCCGTGTCTGTAATTGACTTACAGTATGCTGAGATTGATTTTGGACGGGATATTTTTGAAGCTGACGGCATTAGAAAATTGTCATGGATCCCACAATTCATCGGAAAAAAAAAAAAAAACTTAACTTGAAGCTTGTCTGGAAACCTAGATTTTTACTTGATTTGACTTTATTTGTACATTTGTATTGAATTATGATCAAATGAGCCCTTCCTAATTTATGGTTAATTGGTAAATTTTAAAATAATATGAATATTTTGCCCTCAGAAACCTGTATATGTATGCACTGTGTTCGCACTATCCAATTTAAAGATTTTTTTTTTTCTGTTTTGGAATCATTTGGGAAATAAACTTGTAGAATGTTCTGTATATGGGTAACTCCAGAAAACAGGCTTTAATTATTTCCGAATGTTTCAGTCTTTGAGACTGAGTTGGATGGAATCAGACATTGAGATATCTCACAGAGCTACATGTCTAAATTGCATAATAAGCACCTAACCATCGCAGCTTATACGGCAGGTAGATGCTGAAACCACATACATTTTTGTCTTGATTCGCAGATCTACTGTGATTAAGAGAAAGAAGCTAATCCCACAATCTGTACAGTGGTAACTGTTCAACATGTAATGCAGTCACATTGATAGAAATGGTTTGATAATTAGAAATCAGCAGGAGAAATTTGGATTGGAGAACAGTTTATGCACGCTGTTGCAATCGATTGTTTTCTTGACAGAGCACTTTTTCAGATTTGTTGGCCTCATAGATTAACCGTAGTCAAATGGGTAAATCCTAGTAAACATATCCATAGACCCACAGCTAAACTCAATTGCACAGTGACAATATACTGCCCAGTGAAAAGTGCATTATTGTTTTTATCATGTTGCTCAGGGTAACAATGTGATTTTAAAAAGGGAAAAGGAGTAAGGGGGTGAGAAATTAAGTGGTTGCGACGTTGCAGACTAGATTTGTAGAGCTGACATGAACATTCAAATGACCTCAGATAGGTGGAGTCGTAAGAGGCAGCCAGTGGGAAATCATTGTCCATGTGTTCTCCTTTTTGGCCATATTTATACTTTCTTTAATGACACTTGCCACTGAACAGACCAAAAACATGTTTCTTCTGGCTGAAAGATAGAGAGAAAAGAAAGACAGAGCAAATCTTCAATGGAGTTGATACATTTCATTGTGAGCGTCACAATTTGTTCTATTGTAGAACAAAGTGGTACTCTAGATCTACTTAATGAAGTAGATGCCTAACTCAGTTCTACTATGTGCCTTATGCTATAACTTGGGAGAAAGTTTGTGAAATTCAGGATATATGTGTTCTTTGTTAACTGATTCACATCCTTTTGACGCCTCACTAGTTTTGTACTGTTTTGCATCTTATTTCCGAAGATCTTTTTATGGTGTATCCTGTTAAAAAGGGGGCAGCGATGTCATAGAAAGCATTTGTGCACTCTTTCAGATATAGTTGGGTAATCCAAGAACCTTATATATTGATCTTCGTGTTAATAGTTGAGTACAGTAAGTGTTCTATCAAGATTGTCCATGTTTCCCTGTTTCTTGATAAAGATGGTGTATAGAAACTATTTCCCCTTAAATATTTATGGACCAAACGGTTGTTATATATCTTATTAAATTTGTGTGAATAAAAAAATACTTTGCTTTAAATGGGTTTTATTTTTCATTACACTTGCCATTTTTTTGTGTTCTATCTTGAATACAATTTTCGTTTATCACATCAACAAACGAGAAAGCATTCAGTTCTTAATGACCAGTTAAACGTCCTCATTTTTGCTTCCATTTTTAATTTCTATTTCCTATTTTATGATGTTTATGGTTTTTAACGTAATGCCCCATGGATTTGCATCTAAACCCTGCAGTCAAAAATATGAAATTGCTTTTTAATGCATGAACATGGCTTTAAAATTTAAATCAAAGGAATGCTGCAAAGCATATATTGATATCTATCTCTATACATATATAGTATATATTTATGCATAACATATTGGTAAACCTAAAATGAAGTAAGAGTAAATGCAGACCTCGTAAAGCCAGGTTGCTCTGTAGTTAATATATTCTTACTCTATCATTTCTTTCAGGGAGAACAAATCTTGGGGCATTACAGCCATACATCCCGACGTTTGAAAATTCCCTAAAGTATTAACAGAAGGGGAAAACTTTGATGGGAATTCCTCACCATTGAAGACAAAGACAATATTAGGATAAGATGATAGCATATTGAGAACAAATAAACAACCAACATAAAACCTGTTTTAGTTG
>JAPZEB010000021.1:11558118-11589057 GCA_029783705.1 Chaetodon striatus | reverse complement strand
TTGAAGAAAACAAAAACACAACTAGTGTGCATGTGTTGTAAAACTACAGGTGTTGTTCACGGTATAGCTATACGTGGTGTTTATTGTCACTGCTATACACAGTTGATCTGAAATCAGCCCTTTTTCCTCTATATTTAACAAAGGTCAATTTTGGCCTAAAGTGCTTCTAGATGTTCTCTCATGGTGTTCATATTCATAAGCAAAACACATTAGTGGCCATATTCTCGTAAATTCAACTTAATTGTCATCAGATTACATTTGTAGACAATTTTGCTCGGGAAAAGGCCCATAATATAAGGACGGGTTTGTTCCAACACATCAGAGTTAAATGTCACGCTTACAGTAAAATGTCTAAAGCGTCTCTATAAATCCAGCGATTCAACCTTCTTCATTTCCCCTGGAGGGAGAACCTTTTCCATCCTGGTTACCTGCGAGCGACACCAGAAAGTTTGAAGGGGAAGAGAGTGAGATAGATGACAATACTCTCTTCATTCTAAAAAAAATATCCCTGAATCAAAAGGAAATCCTTTCTTTTAAATAAACAATATCAGCAAAAAAGAACACAAAAAGTTTGCTATTGGTTTAAAGCACCAGATCAGTGCAGAGAGCCACTTTTAGAACAATGGAAATTCAACACGATTATTAAACAGTTTTCTACCAAACAGACGTGGAGGCATGCGTGTTGAACTAGAGGATCTCTGGGTGCAGCTCCCCTCGCAGACTGATGCATTACTTTTCATCCATCCATCTAATTATTCCCTCAGAAACCTGAAATTTGAAGATACAAAAGACCGTCCCTATCTGTCACTGAGCGCCATTGATCTTATTGAAAGAAAATGTGGGTGTAGAGGAAACCCAATATAACTCATGCCATTAAATTCCACACAGCATTATTCACATACAGAATTGACAGATTTCTGTGAGACGTTTCTTTTAATCTTCAACTGTTGTTGAAGAAAAAGGGGGAAAAATCCTACACTCCAGGCATCTCTCCCTTTTCCATATTTGCAGTGAGGTTAACAAAAAAGGCTATTGAAGTATAGCAGAAAAAACACAACCCCACCTAACTTGTTGATTATTAACAATGGGGATGGGAAGAAGACAGATGTGTTTCCTGTGTATCAGCAGTGTTTGAATTGTCAGTCTGAAATCAGCGATGAAACTTTTATCAAAGCAAAGTAAGCTGATCAATTCCAGATGCTCTCGCTGTCCATGCGAGTCAATCTGCGATACCATTTTTGTCAATAAATTCTCATGATATTCCCAGGAGCACACCGTGGGTGTGTGTCATGGGATGTGTGGGTATTCTGCATGCATGTGTATAATGATGGCAAGCGAGACTGTGTGTCGAAGTGTGCGCTTATGACTGTTGTGTTCAGGAGAATCCATTAAAGCCTCGGCTGCCTCTGTCTCTCCCTCTTGCATGCAGACACACTCACACACACACACACACACATCAACGAATCATCATGTGGATTCTAAACGAAGTCGAAATAACCATTCTTTTGGTTTTGTTGGAACTTATGTGTCACCCTCAGTTGCTGAAAGTAACTAAGTGTATTTACTCCGCAGCAAACAGCTGTTGTTATTAGTTGCTCTGAAGATCTAGATTTTACACACAAAACATGTCACCAGTTTACAGAATATGATGCAGTTTAATAGATTTAATTACCCATCATTGTATGAAGTACAATCAGAATCAGTGTTATGGTGATACTTGATGAGATGGTGTAGGCAGATTGGTAAGTTACAGAGGAGGAAGTAGGTGTACTCTCCTATCTTTCACTGGCTTTTTGGCTGATTGGTGGGTATACTGTATATGGCCAGAAAAAAGATATGGCTGTACCTACGTATACCTGTGGTTGCATTATGAGACAATGGGCCTCTAGGAACAGATATGCAAAAGGCCCCACCACCTCTCCAACACAGGAGCAAGACACGGGAGCAAGAATATCAGACTTTATGGCGGTTTTGCTGTTTTTTTGTTGTTGTTTTGTATCATTCTTAAGTCGTTATGCATTTTTTTGTGGTTTTGCTTTGTGTGTCTTTTTGGTTGTTTTGCTTATTTTGCATCTCTTTGCACTTCATTTGAATCTTTTTGTGTCTCTTTGTGGTAAATTTGGGTCTCTTCCTGGTTGGTAATTTGAGTAGCATTTTGCAGATGAAGGCCAGGAGAGGCCCTGACACTTTGGGCCCCTGGGGTTGTGCCTGTTAGGCCAGTTCAGTGCATACCCTCCACTACACCACTGGCTTGAATTTTTTCATGCAGTTCAAAGCTCAGGAAAAAGGGAGCAAGTTAACCTTAATTTAAGATTTCTTTCTGTTGAAATGGCTATTTCCAAGGTCAAGAATTAACTTCAATATATCACCCATCCTTGAGAATAGGGATAAAGCGTCCTACTAAAAACTCCCTAAATTCATAACTTATCAACACACTAATTTCATTTCTGGGATTTTTAAAGGGTTTATATGTATGAAAACAACAGGATTTATAGAATATTTTTATCTGCTTTCATTTTCTTTTTACTTTCAACTTGCCCTGTGCCAGAAAACACCTTTGTCCCACATAAAAGTTCATAGCTCCAAACAATTTAAAAAAAATTGGAAAAGCCTTTAACATCTAAAACTAAAAGTATGTGCTAATGACATCAGTGTAAAAATGTACTGCTATAATCTTCTTTGTTTTAATATATTGTTTTGAGAAAATGTTTGCTCTTTATAGATGTGTCCCAGATGTTTTCTACTGAGTTGAATTTCTAAATACAAAACTAAATAATAATTATGGTTTAAAGGTGAGTAAAAAAAAATTGACTACTTTATACGACTGCTGTGAAATGAATAAATACATAACTTTGTATGAACTTTGTAAGACATCAACTCCATCAGATCTTACCTCTGACATCTATTATGTATGCTATTCAAGAAAAAAAATTATCACTGGGAGGTTGGCTCATTACAAAGTTTAACAGTCAAGACCTTGATCTTTTAAAAATATATTTTCCCAGATTAATTGAGGAGTAAATTTCAAAACTCCAAAAAAGTAAGGGTTTGTCCCAGTTCTCAAGTATGAGCTACATAAAGTGGTTACAAGGGGCTTAATCTCAACAAGTTACAATATTAAATGTTGTTTGCTCATTATCACATTATTACAAAAGTCCCAAGTTTACTGTAAATTGTTTGTAGGTCATTAAGCCAAACCAATTGCAAGATGTCATCAGCAAATTTGCACCACTAATGAAAAAAGGTTGGTCCTGCATTATGACCTTATGTTGTGTAATGCAGCCCTGAGGCCCTCTGTGTCAAAATGTGAGCTTCAGCTGAAGCTTTGCAAAAAGCTTGAGATGTTTTTGTCAGATCAGAAATAAACCATCATTTCCCTTCTCTCAGTAAATATGAGGAAAATTTTCCACACACGTTCAATGGGAATAAGAAAGCCCACAGAGGAGGGGTGCTGGAGTGATCTGAGTTTGAGTTCCTCTGTTGAATCTCGCGGTATTTGACAGCTTCCCTCCGCTCTTTGACACTTGCCCCTCCCCTGCGCTCCGGGAATGCTGGGTTGTTTACATTACTGGCACACGGGTCAGGAGTGTGGTGATGAGAGGGGCCTAGCTACTGGAGACACTGTCTGAAAACACGTACACATCTCGACTGGCTCCACAGCACAGGCTCTCTCTGTCCGTGAAAAACTTTCTCAGCGCTCAGACAACGGTGCTCAGGCAACAAGAGAGGCCCGCCGAGTCTCGACTTTTAGGAGCGACCTTGGAGAGAAAAGGGAAAGTCAAAACAAAGACAACCGCCATAACCATCAGGAGAAACTTTCAGCGTGAAGAAGGAATAGCTTAGCAACAGAGTCCCACTTCCTGGTAAGAACTAAGACACCGTTAGCTGATAGTAAACTTCTGAATCTGTACTAACATTACCCTGGACAACTAACAAAACACTTGTTAACTGTTACACACATCTGTGTTAATTTAATTCCGGATTGACAGTCTCACAAAGCTCACAAGTGATCACTGTTTTTTGTGCAAACGCGATCTTGACACTCACTTGAAAAAGTTTCGACAGAAGTTCGCTTGCTAGCTTAGCTTGTTAGCCGACTAGCCGCATTGCTAACTTTCACTGCCTTGAAAATGACACAGTCACGGCTGTCATGTGAAGTTAACGATGACATCGTAACGCCATAATTGCAGTGTGTGAAAGGACAGCTTGCTCACAACTTAGCTTTAAACCACGTAGCTACACCTGTGGAAGTGACATGACACAAGCAGCAATGTAGCTACTGACTGTTGCCATGCTAGACTATTCCAGGGATGTTATGGTACACGTATACTGCATAATTACTTCCTTATACGGCCTCACTTATGTAGGTGTTATTTCTAAAGATGAGACTTTAATTATCTGACATTGCAGAACATGTCTGTATTTATTTTGTAATGTTACTCGTGCTGGTTTATGTTTGTTTGCCTTTGCAGTGTAGGAATGTGTGTGTGGTTCATCATTATCTCTGTAGAAGTAGCAGACATGTTCAAAATATTCATTCATCCATACAAGCTTTCTTTACTTTGGATCACTTAAGTGTGGTGATCTGTCAATAGGAGCATTTTTAGAGGTAACCCCACATTCTGCCATGTAAATGAATACAACAGATGACACCTGGCAGTGCCATTAAAAATCTACAAGCCCATAGTCGACATCACTGCTGCTCATCTACTTGATCTTGTAGGGAAAGTGAGCTTGTGTTAAGTGTGAACAGGCTTTGCATTTTATCAAATGTTACATCTGCATCCTGTAAACTTATCTACGCACCACAGAAGCGCTTCATGCATCCTCCTAGATAGAGAGCAGAAACCTCAACAACTAGCTGTGCAGATATCCACACTGCATCTGCTTTAAGCTTAACTGGCAACTTGTCCTGAGAGTTCACTCAGCTGTCCAGCCACTCTTATTGTCAGGTAAAATAATAGGGCCCTGTTTGTATAAAAGATGAAGAAAAAAATTAAGAATCAGAAACAGCTGATAAAAGTAATATTTATGTGATAAATATGCATTTGAATTGCAGCTTCAGTGAACTGATAAAGTGAGACTTGATTGATAAAGGCAGAGCCACTGTCAGTGATTTTCTTGGCTCAGATGAGACAAAGGCAGCCTTGATTTATGAACCTTGATTTACAGATGTATTAGAAAGATGTGATTGCCACCATTAGCCATAAACTGTTGATTTGGATGTAGGTTAAACTTCTATGTACTAGATTTAAGTGATGATGAGAGGGAAGTAAGTGATCTTCACGATGATTTGGTTGCTTGCCGGTTCACTTAAAGTGTGTTTGACTATCACAGTGACTTCATACCTGCTTTAATTTTCACATCTATGCAAATGTTCAGTGATAGATGGCATACAGAGTGTAATGAATGATAAAGATGTGTAATAAATATGGCTTTTAAAGTCACCAAATGAATGAATAATGAATTATATCTTAAGATTAAAGTTTAAGAGCACATATATGAATTGATTTGCATTTTAAGGCGCTTGTTTGTTTGTTTGTATTTGCTTGTTTATTATCACGCATTAGTTCCAACCCTCATTAATGTCTCCTAATGCATTGTTAGGCTACAACCAAATGCTATCACAAGGCCACCTCTGTATTTCCTCTAAACCCTTAAACCATGTTTACAAGTCTTACTAGCAAACAAATGTTTCTCAGCCATTAAGTCATTTTCAGTGGAAACTGTGCCATGTGACCACAGTTAAAGTGTGTTAAGTGTGTATTCTGACCCATCTCTGGAAAAAGCCTTGGCCCAAGAGCTGTTTCAAGCTGTCTGTTTCATGCTGTTTAACACAGTAAGAGTTATAGCCTGGAAGACAGTGTTTATTTGGAAGAGAACTACTGGTAGTTGTAACAAGATGGTTTATTTGAATGAAAAATAAATCAAGAAGTATTTTTTCGGGAAGAAAGTGACTCACTGCTTTTTTTGTGAGTCACAACGGTTATTGCAAAACTCTCACATACTAATTGCAAACACAGTTCTGGTTGGTTTACAATGGCTCATCTATAGTAAAAATAATACTTCTGTTTTTATAAATTATCTTTAAAAGATACAATAATTATAAGAAGAAGAATATAATAAAAAGGGGAATTACAACACAGCAGCTTGACAAATATTTAAGTAAAATAAACTCACCTCTCCTAGGCCTAACCGTTTTTGGGGTCACACATAGGGTGAAAACGGTGTCTCATGCCATGTTCCTGTCGCTGCCTATCACAGCCAAATATTTCAGGCGTCATACTATCACGTTTGGCTAAGCTGCAGAGAGATGATTCAGACAAGAGTTAGTGGGAACTGACATACCTTGTTGACCCAATTATTACTCACTTCTGTGTTGCCACACTCGATCATCGTCAAAGACAACAGGCTTGAGTCTGCCAGCGTCATCAGGTGATGGAGATGAACACCGGCTGGCTCTGTGAAGTTGACTATCAAGGAATGTGTCATGAACCGGATGATCAGCAAATGGCTGCCAAATGTTTGCATCAGTCTCTGTGGTGAGGGATTTCTGCCAGTATATCCCGCTTTGAATTTCTGCTGATGAGAGGTGGATTACTTTTGACAGGCTTTGGCAAAACTTAATCATTTTTGCCTTGTTCTATTGTTTGGATTTAATAAGGGAAATTAGGGTAGACTAGAAAATGATAGCAGCAGTGATCAGTAGTGTTTAGACTGATTGAATCTGAAAATAAAAGCACGTATGAAGAAGAATTTTGTCCTAAAAAAAAAAACATGACTTTTTCCCCTTCATGTTATTTTACTTGATTGTAAATCTCTATTAACAGATATCTGCATATGTATGCAGAATCTGGAGGCACTGGTACAAGATTTTGGTATTAGAAGTATTGTGGTTTCTGTTTGTAGTCTGAGTAGTATTGATCAGTCATGTTTGAGTGGCAGGTAAATAGTCCATGTGGAGAGGGAAATGCAATGTCAGCACCCATCAGCTACTGTCTGACATGATTTAGCTTTTTGATAGCTTTTTTTTTTAATTGTCTGCATTTATATGCAGGTATCTGTTCATAGAAATAAGCAGAAATGACGGAGGAAGTCATGACACATAAATTTGCTGGCTGCACCTGATCTTCTGAATTATTATTGGCCATTACCCCCAGAGGCTTTTCGTCATCAGCTGATGAGTTCTGAGATTGCTTCATTATTGGCAGAGGCACTGACGATGTGCCATTATCACAGGAGCAAGATGTTTGTTTGGGTTCACAGAAATGTATTGACTGCCAAGGCCGTAAATATCTTCTCTGTCAGTGCTGTTTTAAAAGCAGCTAGACTTTCTGTTACTAAGACATTCAGAGTGAGACCTAAAATGCCATTCATTGGTGTGGAGGAATTGGAGGAATCAGCTGCACCCAAAGCAGTGATTTAGCGCAGTGGAATTTACCAAATCGCTCTATCCTGTGAGAGTTTCCTGTTTTAGCCCTGGAGCTGGCCCCTCTGCTGGATTAAAGATCAGATGAGACATTTGTCATCTGACCACTTTAACAGTCATCTTGCCTTTGGGTTTCACAAAGAACAAAAAATGTTAGCTCTGTTTTTTTTTCATTTGCAAAGCATATTTGAAGGAAGATGCTTCCTAAGGCCATTTTTGAGCTACATTAAACACTGTCTTCTGCATGATGTCAAAGACCTTGGCCAAGCATTGTACAGAAGTGGTGCTGGCAAAGGTAGCAGATCACTGCTTAGGATATAGACTCGTGTGTTGTACTTTCTTTGAGATTAGTTGTTGTATTAATAATAATAAAAAGCAAGAAAGAGAAAATACAAGCTTGATGCCTTCCCCAGAAGAATTTAGAATTGAGTCTTTCCTTTCCAGGCTCAGTTTTGGTTAGAGTTTAGAGTAAGGTCTTTGGCAATGAGAGTGGGCTGTCTGAGCAGCTCCTTATAATCCCCTCTAACAGCCAGCCAGTCAATATTTTTCATATCCATCTCCCTTCTATCTTATGAAGGGTCACTGATGTTTCAAGCATTCAAATATCCTTGGAGGATGCCTCGCGGCTCACCGTGTCACGTGAAAGTTCTCAATTTCTCTGTGGCATTGATGCCTTTTCTCAATGGGCTCTGTAGTGCTCTGGGGGGAAACAGACTTCAAAGACATGCAAACACAAAAATTACTGACCTAGGACCCTATTTCAAGTTTATGAAACGCTTTCAGTGCCCTTTGGTCAACTCATGCCATGACCACACAATATCGGGGCTTTTTTTTCCTACAAAGAGTGTCGGAAAAAAGGTTTTATTCATTCTTTATTTTTTTATTTTTTCTCCAGCTCTGAAACCCTGCTCCAAATGAAAAACTCTATTTATATATAATGCAGTTATATATTAATGGATTGATTAAAGCAATACCATAAAAGACATTTTTTACACGCTTACAGCAAAGAGCCTGTAAGCAGATAAAAAGATTTTAAAAAGATGAAGAAATAAATAGCTTCAATACGCACATCTTTTCACACCCGAAAGGTTCAAACAAGGCCCACTTAGAAATAATGTTGTTAAGCTACACAAAAGGTGTGTAAACATTTTATTTATTTTAATGTATTGACAGAAATAGCCTGTTATTTGCCGTTTGAATTATTCAGAGATACTGGCTTGACTGAAATAGTTGCGTAGTGTTGTTGTTATAGTTCGTTAACCTGACTCTTTTTCTCATTTTTCACAGTCTGGTAATTGAGTGGGCTTTTTATTTTAGAGTCAGTGTTTTATCAACCTTTGTAATCCATGGCAGTCTGCTTAAAGAGCCATTTAGTCAGGCTATTTGTAGACTGACTGCACATGCATTATACTGTAGATATTCAATACCTATTATTTATGAACTGTTTCTGTAGGTTACTGCAAATTGAAGAATAAACTCCTGTTTGTTGCCGTCTAAACAAAACTGCCAAATCCATGTTGGCATATTGTGAACTGTGCTGGAAATATGGCTCTCAAGCAGCATCCTCCTTTTTTATTGGAGATCACTCTCCAATCGTCCCCTCTCCCTCTCTATCTCTTTTGATTATCCACACGCAAAAATACAAATCCCTCAGGATACAAATTCACTTTCACAGAATAATTACAAGATGCTATATGCCACTGTAAACACCACATCAGTGACAGTGACAGTATGCATTTGTCATGAGATGAGACAAAAGCAGAAGGAATTTGCACTCATGAACAGAATGAGGGAGGAAGATTTTTTTTTTTGTGTGTGTGTGTTGCTTGCTGACTGTGCTATGGGCGTTTGTTCCAGCCTCATCACAAATGAGCCTTAATGTTTCACACGGGATTTGCTGCAGAAGAGAGCAAATTTGTATGAGAGCATCTTGTTTTGACAGACTTGTCTGATTTACCCTCCCCCTTTTCAGTGTGAAAAGCCAGGACATTTCACTGCGCTCTTTTTCTTTCTTTCACGTTCTGTTTCTTTTCTGTGACGTGAGTTGATCTAGAACTTGGGCCAGATGAGGCATTTCTTAACTGATCAGTATCAGTTTTGTAAAGCTACAGTCTTTATTTATTGTTACCCATTACAATCTGTGTATACTAGTTGCTAACACTGCCTCAGTGCGCTCAGTTACAGGCCCTAAAATATATGTAATGTACAGTGTTGGAAGTTACTTAACTGCTAAACTCCGCAGGCACTTTCAGTTAGTGATAATCACCTTGTCATTGTGCGTCCACTGGAGGAGAGAGCAGAACTGAAGATATTATGGGACACCATGCCAAATATTATAGGATATTATTAAAAAAAAGATTGTGATGTGGGCTATTGTTTCTAAATGCAGGACTATGTAGTTGCTAAATGCATCATTTCTAACTTTGGTAATTCTAATGTAAACCTGCTTTATAAATACAGTGTTCAGCTGTATTATGTAGAAAAATGTAGATATCAGTCTTGTTATAGGTGAATACTGCTTAAATGACTCAGACTTTTTCATTTTCCGTCTCTTTATCTTACGCTGCCTTGTTCAGGCGAGGGGGACATCTTTCTCCCCCCTCCTCTCCCCTCCTCGGTCTGTGTTTGTACCCTGACTCACAGCTGTCTTCCATGGTCTCCCTGGTCTCTTGGTTTGGCCTGGGGCTTTGAGGTTGTGGTCAAGGCCTGGGGGCATGAAGAAGGAAGAGGAGTCATAATGAGAAGCTCCCCTTAACTCCTGCTGCCTAACCTGCCCCCGAGCCCCTTTGTCTCGCTCCCTTTCCACTTCCATGCCACCCATCTCTCCTCCTCTTCCTGTATTTCTGCTTCTCGTCGTAGACACTTCTTCTTGCTTACCAGCCCCCCCTCCTCTTCCCTGTTTAGTTTCCTTACTACTTCTTCCCACCGCTCAACCTCTGTGACTCTCAATCTGTCCCCCATTCTTGCCTCTGCTCTCCTCTCCTGGGGGTCCTCTCTACCCGGGGCCTCCCCTCAGCCTCCTCCTCTCTGCCCAGCCTGGCCCACAGTCAATGGGAGGCAGGCAGCCTGACTCCCTCAGAGCAGCAGGAAGCTGCAGCAGCAGGGGTTAGGCCTGTATGGCGCTGCCGGCTGGCTCTGTCAGAAGTCCTGCCAAGCCAAGGATGAGAGACCTTTGCCAGTGCGGTATTGGGGCACCGAATAAAAATATTTTACAGATGTCTGAAGTCAGGCATCAGGAGTCAGCAGCGGCTTACTCAGGCCTAGAGCAGAGGTGTCTTTTAAGTGCAAACGATGTCTATGCTAATGTATTTGTGTGTAGGATTTATGATAAAGAAAATGAACCTTAAGTATGAGTGCATGAGAAAGGGCATAAAAAGGACTTAATAAAGTGGCCCTCAGGAGTCTTGGCATTTCAGGAAGTGGGTGTGTGGTAAGAGGAGGGAAGTAGGCCGGTCATATTCTGGATTGGTTGGAGGAAAAGTGATTGATTTGGTCGGGTTGCGTTTGAAGAGGGGGAGCATCCAATGCGACTGTACTGTGAATGCCTGGCTGGGTTCCCAACCAGTTCTGGCTTGACAGTTTAACAGTGAATATTTAACATTGCGCCTCTCTGCGGGGCTTGGCTGTAAACAGCAGTCAGCAAGCAGCACAGCAGCAAAAGCCTGCGTGACGCTGGGCCTTGGTTGTGAAGCCCACCTAAAAACAACGCACAAGCAGGAAGCACATCTTGAAGTTCTGATTTTAGAAAAAGGCAGATGGCATGGGCTGGTGGTGTCACACTGTAAAAAAAACACCAGGATCGCCTGATGAAAGCAGCTCCCGCTTGCTTTGAACAGCGAGTCTGTCATGGTTGGTGTCTGCTGTGTGGCTCCGGGTCAAACTGTGATACGCAACTCCTGGAATTTGCGCTTTTTAAGTTTTTCATGTTCAAATCGTCTGAGGGGGAAAAAACAGAGGGGGGGGGAAACAGGAAGTTTCATTAATATTAATATTCTAATGTGTGAAGGAGGCAGGGAAGACCTATCTGGTTTAGCTGCTTTGCTTTCTGTTTTTCTTGCTCTTTGTCTTTCCTTCTGTCTTTCTTTGCTTTTTCAGTGTAACTACCGATTTCATTTTCTGATTGTTGTCAACTCTGTGCTTATATACACAACTGGCACTTGGATTCTCATATGACTGTTTTGGTTAAAATATCTAGTAAGTAACATGGATTTTAGTCTGAAGTGTCATCAAATCTGTGTATTTATAGTTCTGATTTTTTTCACACAAACCAGATTCTTCATGAATTGTATGAATGAGCTGCTAAATCTCAACTGGATTTGGTCAGTGTACCCAAATACCCTCCCGAAACTGAATTACTTTTTTTTGTTATTTGTATTAAACATGGTTAGAGCTTAAATTGAATTGGCCAATGGCGATACTTGAGTTGAAATCAACTTTGGGATGTGAGGGGATATAAAGGCTTTAGAGTGAAACAATGAGCCCCAGTGAACCAAACGATGTAAGGTCTTTGTATTGTTTTGGATATATTTTGAATTTTTATGTTCTAAAGGGTATAAAAGAAAAGGCATGGCTTTTAACATGCAAACTGCTGCTCTGAGTTATTATTGATGGCAGCAGTGTATGTGATCATTCGAAAACATCGAACACTTCAAAGAAGGAGTTTCTGATGACAGGATGAAGACGTGGGAAGAGTGATGAGGTTTCAGCAGAGTTGTGTTATTGTGCAATGATGGACGGGAGAGCAGAAAGAAAAGAACTGGTTGTATGAACTTGAGAGCAGAGTGGGATGGGTCTGATGACAGGATTAAGAGAATGGTTCAGACTGTATTAGCAATTATGAGCTGGAAGAAAGTGAGTGTTTATAGGGTTGTGACATTTGATTGTTTCCTGCTTTTCTGGGCTCTCTTCCCATCTCTAAATATTTGTGAATGATCATTTGGATACAACGTAATTTGTGCTTGTGGACAAGTGTTTCTGGTGGAGTTCACTTGTTTTTGTGGTCCAGTTGTTAGTCAGTGACTCTTATTATTTGTTCCATGTCTCAGAAATAATATTGTGTCCAGCAGATAATATTTGAACCCAATGGGAACTGGGTTCAAAACAAACAAATACTGTGTTTGAAGATGAGTTGGAGACATTTGGATTCAGCTGTGGCCCTGTTAAACTCCGCTCAGCCCTGATAGCTGGAAATGAGGCTGATTTGTGGAGTTTTACAGATGTTGGGTGAATGCAGGGCAGAGTCCAGCCTCTGTGTGAGGGATGGTGGAACCGGTCTGACATCTCTCCTGAACTGAAAAGGGAAATCCCTGCAGGCATGGAGTGGAGAGGAGGGATAAGGGAGGAGGGCAAGAATGGAGAGAGGTGCGACCCCTTAGGGGTAACGTTATTCTCCGATCGTCAGCTCCTTACACATACACTCGCACACATACTGGGATGCTCTGTCGGTGTGCCGGGTGATGCACTCATGCAAAGAAGGACGAGAGCCCGAGGAATAAAAATAAACTTATTGTGCGTGCGTTTGTGTGTCTGCCAAGGCATGTGTTGTGCTCACATGCAAGTTTGTTTTTCTATAATAATTTGGGTCCAAATGTACATTTTTGAGGTGTTTGGCTTCCACTCTTGGCCCTCCAGAGCAACTGCAAGTGAGTGAAATGGCAGAATAAGCCTCATTTCTCACGTCCTTGCTGCAAATAGACAAAATATATATTTCTTTCCCCAGAATATTGATGTGTAATAGAGAAGTGGCAAGTAAAGAAATAGAAGCCAGCAGGTTTTTTTTTTCAAGTACCCATTCCAAAAATGTTGACTGGCTTTTATATAGTCGCATTATTCCTGATTTATTTTCAGTCCCAAGTTTTTCCTCAAAGGTACACCTCCTCTTCAAGACAGAGCCATATGTCTAGAAATGAACAATGCACGCCTGCCTGCGCCCCTGTTATTAATCATCACACAGTTTCTATTTTTCAAATCCCAAATTCAAAACCTTGAAGAAAACCTTGAGCTGTTAATTTGGCTTTGCTTTGTAGATTTACATATGTTGTCAAACCGAATTGTTTCTGTGTGATGGGATGTGATCTTAAGCCAGGATAAATTGTGCTACTGGAATCAACCAAAGTAGCTGCGTTATTGTCGGTTTCATAGTAAAGAGTCATCCACTTTGGCAGTATGACAACAACATGGGTGTATACACACACTCATGCAACAGTACTGTATTTGACCTCTGATTGAGTAGACGTGCTCTGGATCTGGTTAGAAGATTCTGTGTGCGTGCATGTGCGGCAGCCAGCAGGGCCAACCACAGAAGCCGCAGCAGGCTGAAACCGAACCAGAGCCAGAGCCAAGCTTGATTTCTGTGGAGCCACGTTCCCATGGGCCCACTATTAGTATGCATTCAGTATATGCATCCAGTTTTACATTCTGTGCGTCTGTTTGCATGTGGGTTTATGTGTTTAACATTAATGTGTGGACTCACATTTTGTGTTTTGGTATCTCTGTCTCTTCTCGTTGGTTGTTTTGGGTTCAGGGTCTTGGATGTCTCCATTAGTGACGGTGGAGATGCTGAAGGGTTGTGGTCCTCTTCCCCCCGTCCCCCACAGAGCATACGAGAAGGCTTGGGCCCAGAAAAGCCCCAACACGAGCCCTTAGCCCTCACGTTAGCACTCAACTATGTAACGAGACATGCCTGGGAACTGCTCCTCTCACATTACTAATGACTTGGACATCTTGCTCTTGTCATTTCCTCTTAGACAAACTTCGATGCTGACGCAGGGTAACTGCTTCAAACTATCCAGGGAGAAGGGGGAAAAAACCTGCTCGAAGGGAGTATGAGAGACTGCTGGTTTTGTGTGAAGGGAGAATAGACTGCATTCACCAGATGTTTTTTTAATGGTTGTTTCATAGATGAGAAACTCAAATGACAGGCTCCATCATCTCCAAACAACACAGCGATGGGTCAGCAGTTGCAACTTTATCAGTGCTGTCCTAGAACCCAGTCACAGCCAGAACTGCATGCAGGGTAGAAGGCATTAATGCTGGTTGGAATAAAGACAGATTAAAAGGATAGCTTGGATTATAGGTTTGTAATCTTCATATAAACACCTATTATACTTTAATGTCTGGTGTAAACAATAAAAGCCACATCAAGTCTTCTTTGTCATGGTCTTTGTGGCTTTTATACATTTTTTTTTTTAGTTCACATGGGCCATGACAAGCTGCCTTCTTCTTTGCAGCATCCTCCTCTCTTTTATAGATATTAATAGAGGACAAAGAAGGGTAATGTTGTTTCAGAATGTGAATACTGCTCAGTTGATTATGTTCTCGTCGGTTGACTCCTGTTAGTATGATCACGAGGTTAGGCTGTGCTGATGAAGACCAGGCTCTTGGTGGAAATGCTGTGTAAAACAATCCTTTATTTAGAAAAGAACAAAAAAAAGTGAGCGTGGCATTCCCTTATTGTATTTTTTCATGAAATTCCCTCATTTGTCCCTATTTTATGTCTTTAGTTTTTTTTTTTTATTTACTGTAAGCCCTCTGGCCTTGCAGACAAACAGAGCCACAGCCCTGCGGTACTGAATGTCACATCCGATATCCTGGTGCCAGAGGTGATGAAGCTAATTTGGTGGTCAGTCAGTGACATGGCTAACAAACAAAGCCCTTATTGGTCCTGGAGCACTGGAAGCTCTGCTCTGCTTTGCAATGCTCTGTTTTGCATTGTGAAAGACCGTGAGTTGTTGCCACAGGCCGCTAACGCAACCTAAAGCCTCGGGATCTTCGTCATGCTGCGGTGTGCAAATCTGGGTGTGGGCATTTGGTTCAAATGTTCAGATGAGAGGTGTGCTCTTAAAAATACCCTAAATAGCTGTGTTAATACCAAAAAAACAAAGTAATCATAGACATGAGCATTTTTTTGTTCCACTTTTTAGCTCATGTCTGGTAGCTTGTAGTGTAAAGGTATTATAGTGTAGAAGAGTTGAAATATAAAGAGGCCCACTATACTGTGCTTTTACAGGGATGTGATGTAACTACTTAAAGGGTTTTCACATTAAAATGCCACATGTGAACTGCCTCAACAGTGACTGCACTACTTTCTCCTAAAAAAAAAAAATCAGAGCTGGAGCTGCAATGATAAGTGGATTGACTATTTTTGATAACTGATCATTGTTCAAGTCATTTTTTAAGCAACAGTGTAAAACACGATGGCTTCATCTTCTCAGATGTGAGAATTGATTGCTTTCTTTTTTTTTGTTATAATTGATAAATAAATATTTTGGGGGCTTCAGCAAAAATTAGACATTTGATGATGTCACATTGGGCTTTAGGATATTGTGATGGGCGTTTTCCTCTGGTTTCAGATTTTAATAGACTAATCGATTAACAAAGAAAACAGTTGCTGGATGTATTTTTTAATGAAAACTATCACTTAGTCGTAGTCCTAAATCAGACGCACAGACTTTTTATTTTTCACTGTCCTGAGTTGGACCTGCTGTATATGTTAATGGTCTCAAAGATTTTCTCTATAATGGTGCACTTAACTTTATGTGGAACCCTAAAGTTGTAATTCTACTCTCAAACCATTGCAGCCTGGAGTTGGAACTACATCCACGATTAGTCCCTCGAACATCCTAAAAACTTATGACATCACTTGCAGCTACATCAGCCAGCCTAAATTAAGTGCTCTTGATTTTCTTTCACATATTATGCATTCAGTTTCTATTTTAACTGAGGTGTGATGGTGATATGGCATTTTGAAGGGCTGTGAATGTAGTGAGGGTGTGCAAGCATAGCCCAAACCCCCAGGGTCCCCTCTCCTGAACGCCTGGGGGGGCTCTCTCCTTCACACAGCCTGCTCCTTCACACACTAAGCTGGTTTCTGAGGGATCACACGGCTGTCTTAAATGCGGCTCTGTTTTTGCATACTTTGCCCACACGATTTTGTCTTTCCTTACACAGTCAGCAATTTGTCAATATACCTTGTTTATTCTCAGTGATTGACAGTATGAATTGGTTTCACCTAGGAAAAGGGGGGTGGTGAGGAAAAAAAGAGAGAGGGGTAGTGTGGCTGGCGGTCTTTTTTTGACTGGTACCATGGCTGTCTGTCACTCTTCTTTTATCATTGAAATTGGAGTTTATCTTTTACAAGCCTGAGTGGAATGTTTTTGTTTTTCAAGTGATTATTAGCATCCTCCTTGGCTGCCGTCTCCGGCTGATGAAATGAGCACATCAAACGGAGCGCCGCACTAACGAAGCGGTGCGGGCTGGCTGGCTGGCTGGCTGGCTCCTGCCTTTTGCTGTAAGGCACCTGCTGAAGTGACAGGCTGGCAACAAAGGGCCCCTCGCCACAAGAGAGTCGTCAGTGCCGCTGTGGAGTGGGCAGGACAATAGAGCAGAGAGGTGGCCTGGGCTTTTAGCCACGTGCCAGCTCGTGTCGACAACACACAGGAGCAACAGAGCACATAGGAGCAGGAAGGGGAGGCGGTGGGGAGGACAAGAGCGAGGGAGAAGGAGAAAGGGGAGGATAGTGGCTGACACCTGCATGTCCTTGAGTTCTTCTCTCAATGGTGGACATCTTTACCACACATAGTAGTTAAAATGCGAAAGGAAAACTGAGATAGAAGGGGATATAAATGTGCAGGTGTGCATGTGCAGGCAGACACACACACAGATGAAGACAGAGGAGAGTCCAGTGTTGTTAATGGGATTACTGGCTCATGGAAGGTCAGGTGATAGTGCAGATGTGTTTTATAGAGGCTGCAGTGGGTGAAATGTACACAGAGAGGAGCACTGTGCTAGTTTATTTGGATTGTTAGGGAATAAATCAATTTAGGCCTCACATGAAGCCCAGGCTATTTGTGCTGTGCTATTTACTTCTGCAGTGGAATAATCATTAGCCTATAAAAATCTGAAAGTGAAAAATGTAAAGTTGGGCTATAAATAGTTAGCAAGCAGCATTATGGATCACTGGCCTTGTAGTGTCCCTATGGACCTCAGCGGTTTCTTTGTCTTAATTCCCTTTTTTATCATTTCTCTGTGCTCCCTTCACAAGGGATAGGGTGAAGGTCTGAGTTGTATAAAGATATCACACTCAAACATACACACAGAGCAGAAACATCACAGTTTACTTTTTTTTATACTTCATGTTTCTTCATGTGGAACCACAACACATTATGCAGACGCGTTACATTGAGTTGGAAGTAGAGCTCAAGCAGTAACTCGGCTGTGCCCATATTAACAACCAGTTCTAGCTAATTGCAGACATACAGTATGAGTGTGTGCATATATATATGCCCTTAAGTAACAAGAAATTGTATTTGAAAATGCTAAAGATCTGTTTAGAAACCATATTTCAACTATAAATGTCATGTTCAGGACATACTATGGTAGCATTTTTTTAAATAACAAAATTTAAGGCATCCATGTTATAGAGGGTTGCTACAGATCTTTAAAAAGGCAAATTAAAATTTAATAAAAGGCCTTAATTGGTATTGAGATGGTTTAAATCAGGATTTTTTAAGTTTTCAAAATCCCATTGTAAAATTGTATTTTTTGTAAAATGCCAAAATATTTAGTAACGTCTATTTTTCTTAAATAATTTACAGAATGTCTCTTGCATTGACGTCATGCAGAATTAGCAACACTTTGAACAATTTGTTCTTGGCCGGGATGCTCAGAGCAGAGGATTTACTGTCTGTTAGCTAGCTGTTGCTGCACCCTGGACAATATGAGGAAGTGCAGATGGCTTTTTAGTCAAGGTTTTGTTGCATGGCTGAAATCGGTACAAGGCTAGGTGTACTGAATGCAAAAAGCTTTTTAAGCTCATGATAGGAATCAAGGCAGTGAAATCCCGCATGCAGAGGGAGAAACAAAGTTGCCAATATCTCTCACCAACAAACGCCAGGTGTTTCTCAGTCCTGTTCTGCCCTTGTCTCCTCCATGAGATGAAAAGTCATGTTTTATACCACAATAAACATTTAGGGATAACTTTCCCCAATTATTGTCGGTTCATGTGTTTTTTTTTTTCCCTTAAATTTTGATTATTCTAAAATTGGTAAATTCATTCCTAGTAGCATTTAAAAGTCTTAAATCTAACTTACCTTAAGCTGTAGGAGCCCTGCAATAAAAGTTTGCTTGTGTTTACAATATAGGATTCCACATTAATAATATTGTTACGAGACTCTCAAACATTAATACCTGCATTGGCCTCAGAAATCCAGTTTTGGTTGGGCTATAGTTGTTGGAAGAGCCTGAAAAGCCACACTGAGTTTGATCAGATACATACAGACCTAGCCATTAATCCAGCCATGTCCTTCCTGTTGAATAATGAATCCTGTTTGATGTCAGTGTTGTTGTTTGGGTCCTCTGCCTGTCTGTTGGAGATTCTGTAATATTCTCATGTGGAGTTGCGCCCTGATTAACTTTATGCTTTTGTAGCCAGATTCTAGAACGGAAAAGTCTAAATGATTTGACTCTGTAGTGTGTTTGGCTGGCTCTGCAGAGCCTATTTTCAAAGGTTTCTGCCTTTATCTTTGTGTTTTTTCTTTTAGATTGAGAGACAATAAAGTTTCCTCTCTTCATTTTCTATTCCATCAAGTCTTGGACCGTCTTACTCAAAGACCTCAAAGACTGGCTCACATGCTGAGGTGTAATTGGTCCTCTCCCACTCTCTGTCTCTCTCTCGGCTCGTGGTCCAACGAACACGAGTGCTCGCACATTTGGGCTAATGATTTTGAATAGTGATTAAAATGAATTGGAGAGTGCGCTGCTTCTGTAGTATCCGGACCCCTCCATCATTAGTGGTCCTCTTCCTCTCTCTTCCTTTTTTTCCTCTTTCTGTATCATCAGTGTTAGTCAAGCAGGGGTTTCAGACGGGGCCTGGGGTGGGCTTTCATGAGCACAGACTCAAAGATTTCTCCACTTCTTGTAATCATGGACACCACTCTTCTAGCACTTTCACTGTCGTCTTCTGGCTCCTCAAAGGTGCCTTTGATTCCCTCACATCCTACACCCGGGCCGGATAGTGTCACATTATATTTTTCCTCTCTCCTTTTTTAACTTCCCCCCCGAAACCTCTCTCTTCACCTCCTTTCTTGCCCTTCTCTTTTCTCTCCTCCTTAGACCCGAGCTCATCAGTCTGTGTTCATATTTATTGTCCTCGGATTGAGAGCTGATATAGCACTCTTCTCTTTGGGGCCGCTTAATTCCAGGACCCTTCCCCTTCACTTCCCCATTCACCCCCTCCCCTCCCTCCCTCACAGTTTGCCTTGATCCACCTTTTTATAATCGGCTTCCTCTCTTTGTTTTTCCTCTTCTCCTGTTTTAAATGAATAATGCAGAAGGGAGGAAATGGGGATTAAAGAGGAGCTAAAGCCAGTGCCAACTTCTGTGGTGCACAGCTCACACCGTCTCTCACAGGACCGTGAACACATCAGGGCTAACAAGCTTCTTTTTTTCCTCTCCTGCCATTTTTCTCAGTTCTGCATCTGTCCTACTTTGTCCCACTCCATCCCTGCTGTCCCCTACTCACTTCTCCCTTTTCTCACTCAGTTTTGCCCCAGATGACTGAAGATGTGCTCTTTCATACAACTTGTTGTCCACCACGGCCAACTTGTGCAGACCTTTTTAGAGTGCTTTTTATAAGGCGGGGCTAAAATATCATCAACATTGTTATGAAGGAAGGATATGGTTGAACAATTCTCTGACAGAATAGGTCACTAAAAAAGCTACAGAAAATAAAATACTGAATTTAGAGGTGGCAAATAGTTGTCCTTGGGATTGTTTAATGCAAATAGCTATTTTAATTTAAGGGGAAGTACGCCCATTTTCAAAAGTCATACATGTTATATGGTCAAAGAGAGTCCAAAAGTATTAGTAAATGTGAACAACTCTCTCCCAGATCCAAACTAGAGCGCCTAAACATGTCATAGGATATTAAGTCTGGTGCTATTCCATTGATAGTGAATTCTAAAAGAAAATCCGTCTTGTATCAGTTGTCTAAGGAGCAGCGCCAGATTTAATATCTTATGACATCACAAGTTTTGTGGCTTTGAGAGAAAGTAGCTTATGCTCACAAATATTGACTGAGCTTTTAATTTAGGTGATGATCTCCTTTTAAAAATGTGGCGTGGTGGTGTAGGGAGAATCTGTCTGTTGGTGCTTATGTGTTCTGAAATCTTGATCTTGATTAATCAGAAAATGAATGGTCCCCTTTAAAAAAAATAAATCAGTGGCTAAATGTTTTGACCAGTAGTGTGCTTGGCACAGTCGCTTTTTCAGTAATGGACTCTGTAGAAATCCTGGGCCAGAAGAAGTGACAGATTTGATTATAAGAGATTTAACTTAACGTTAAAATTTATTGTGTAGATCAAGAGAAGTATAAGGAAAAGAGGGGGATTTTCCCATTGACTTAAAAGGGCACTGATTTTATTCATGAAGATTAGTTTATTGTCACAAGGGGTACTGCTTAGCCTGTGAAAACGGTTGTATAATGTCCTCCATGGTTCTGGAGGGAGCACTCCGAAGTATAAAAAAAATAGCCCCGATGATGTCATCCGATGAGTCCCCCAACATTATGAAAGTGCAGTACATAAATCACTGAATTGCCCCTTTTAATTACGGTTGGATTTTTGATTGGAGCCAACTTTTTATGGCCTTCAGGGGACATGCAGCTTAAAGTTACTCTTTACTTAAAGTCTATTTCTTGTTGAGCCGAGGGTGTAGAGTTTTGCACAGTACAGTGGGTGATAGAGCATATGTCACAGGAAAATAACACAAGAAAGAAATCACAGATTTGAGATGAGTATGTTAGGAAGAGGGTGAGATAGATGTGTAAGTAAGTAAGACAAAAAAAGCAAGTGTGAGAACAAAGAAGACAGAAAACTGCTGAATAGTCTTGGTATTATCCTTTTCTATCCCCGTCTTGTTCTGCCTCACTCTGTTCCTCCCTTCCCTGCTCTATCATTTAATTACCTATGTGTGATTGGGCCTGCTGTGAGAATGTCGGACTGGAGTCTCACATTAGATGGAACGCAGTCAGAAAACAGGGTTTGTTTACACTGAGTGGTTGGTGGTCTGGAGAGGAAAGTTTTTTTTTTCCACTACTCAACAGAAAAACAACCATCAGTTTGTCAGAGAGATAAATGGTGTTCATGCTAGCTCACTTGCTTCCATGTACTGTAGATCTCACCAATTTATATCTGCAAAGAAATTATATATTCACACCTGTCAGCCGAACTGAGATGAAAATGGCGAGAATGGTTGTGGAGAATTTAATTAATATAATAGTTTGACACTCAATTTGATTGATACTTCACAGCTGTGAGATGATACCAGTGGCACTGAGTCTAGATGGGACTTAAAATATATACATATGATTTTAGGTATGAGTGTATTGTGTGTCCACATATTTTGCCTCTGTACTGCACTCTAAACGTGGGTCTATCCTGTTGTATATGTGCAGCTGCCTCAGACCAAAGCTCTGAACCAGACCCTGGCATGCATCTATGAATAGTTAGGGGATTTAGCTTTTAGCTGCTGCTGCCCCACAGCTGCCAAAATCCTAGCCAGCCCGCCACCATTTCTTGTCCCCATGACAGAAAGACTGGTACCTTGAGTTTCCACTGCTGTTTGTGCCCACCAAATGTTTTGGAAGTCAAGAGAGAAGGGCCTTTTTGTGGATCAGAGACAAAACAGTGGAAACAGCTTAGCAGGGTTTTTGAAGAGAGACATTTAGTGGCTTTAAGGTTCACATGATGAAAGTTTAAATCAATCAAAGAGTTTGTTTGGTTTGTCCGGTCACAAGGACAAAAGCTCTGCTTTTGCACATTACTTGAACTGTGTGTGAATGGTAGCCCCGAGAGTGTGACCCTGCCTCGTTTGATTGAGTTAGCGTCGTTAATTGTGCTGTTTCCTGGTGTGCATTAATCTAACATGGCAGTCTTAATTGATCTCGTTAACGTAGGATGTGGGAGGCGAAAGAACGTCAGGCAGCTCAGATGCCCCCTGGTTATTTTGACACGTAGACAGTCAGAAACACAAGAGGGTTAGGGAGAGGAGTAAGGGTGCCAGCCCCAATCTAACAAAACACGAGGCTGAAGTGCAAAGAATCACTGCGAGAGGCAGGAGGGCCGCCTGGGTGGGTGACTTGCAAAGTCCCCTGTGACACCGCCATGATGACTAACTAGTTAGCCATCCAGTCACCTTCTGTCTAAAAGGCCCCATTTTCATTTGGTATTAAAGTCACCATGCATATCCAGGATGTTTTCAGATTGTCTTAATAGGACTTGAGGCCAAATTAAACCACAGGTACAAATATTGAAGGCTGAGGTACATGCCTATTTTTTTTTATTTTTAGGCCACTGCTCTTTTAAGATATAATTCATGTGCAAGTGCTGATAGGAGAAAAAAAATATATCAGTTTTTAAAACTTCTTTTTATCTGATAATTATGATACACATTTGATCATCATCACTGAAATTATAACAACAGTTTTTAACATTTTACACAGTCATCATAATTCTATAACATAACTACAAACCTCCACAATAAGCTGTTATGGTTTATAATGATCCCGTCACCATGGTACACAGTATGTGGATCAGTGTAATGTAATGGTGCTGTTTATTTGTGCTAGTCAGTCATGTAAACACACTCATTCACACTTGATCACACTTTGTGATCACAGGTTTCTCTTGTAGAAAAAGTGATGGAATCAAACTTTCAAACACCTTGCATAGATCTTCATGTTAATGAGGACAACTGATTTGCATGACATTAGTTTTCCTTCTTAATGCATTAATGTGCCAACCACTCAAGTAACGTGATTAGATTATTATACTCAGATAGATATTTGACAGGTTATATTTTCTGTTACTGTAATGACTAGACATATTAAGGTCATTATGTTTAAAATGTTAAGGCTATTGTGTGGATGAAGTGCTGATCTTTTATATGACTGGAATCATTTTTAATATTTGTTTGTGTAGGGAATTACATTTTCGCCCATAAGCCAACTTGTTTAGGGTTAGTGTCGGAACAACAAGCAAGAGTGTGCTATGATTATGAGGAACATGATTTATTTTAGTTAGTTTTAACCACTGAACAGTCTCTGACACAAATACATTTCTCTGTGTTTTTGTTTAATTTCTTTTTGAGATTATTTGATTATTGCTCAGTCAAAAAAGGCAGCTTAGTTTGGGACACTGAAGGTAGCCTAAAACATCTTTTTTATTGGTGTTTTATGGCAACAGTCAAACATTAATCAACATCAGAATGTTGTAATTGGTATATTTACACATTCTAACCAGGCCTTTACAAAAGTCACGCCAGTAGTTGGATCTCAAAAATTATTTTTCTTTAGTGTGTTTCTGGTAAAGATAAGAACCAAAAGAGTCAGGAGTGGACATTTAACAATGTTTTTCTACTTTTCTTTTTTTTGCTTCCAGCCGTGGATGCTTTTAAATCCTAATTATTTGTAAACCTTTTTTGCATTTGAATTGATTTAAACTTGTTTGAAACAAGCTTTTAATGTAAATTCCAGAAAACAATATTCCCAATATAGTCAATGCAATCCCAGGAGAAATAGTGTTGTGCAAACAGTTATTTTCATGAGCTTCAAAGCTCACATGAAGGCCAGCGAACCCCCCGGAAAGAAAACCTGAACTAATCTAAGATAAACAACCAGAGCATTTGCAAAATACTTGCATGCTCACACGTACACATGCTTTCCTACATGCACATATTAAAGACCCCCAACACGCACACAAACATGCACTTATAATGCCATGCATATAAACGTATACATATTGCAGATGTCTAATTAGCATTATTAACCTTTAGTGAATAGGACTGACAACATCAGCAGAGAGACGGCTCCTCTGCGCCATTCTCCTCTCCATTGTACCAGGGGATTTTTAATTGGCCGGGGAGGTTTGAGGCGACAGAGACGAGAGACAGCTAGTAATACACAAATGACAGACTGACAGATCTGCAGACAGACGGCCTTCACTCTTGTGGAAAAACATGCAAATGTCCCACTGTGAAGTGCGTTGTGTCCCTTTTTAGCTTTGTGGAACTTTAATGTGTGTGTTCGCCCATTNNNNTGTGTGTGTTCGCCCATTTGTATTTGCATGCATGTACAGTGGTCATGTAAATTTTGCAAAGAGACAACAGATAGTGCCAGAATCATAAATCACTACACTAGAATTTGGATGGGTACCAAACCATATATGGTAGTATCCTTGGTAAGTTCTGTTTTTCTTTCCTTGCTGACTGAATATGCAAAGTCTGGATTTTTATTTTTATTTTTTACATTTTTTATCAGCCTCTGTCGATAGCCTCTGCTCGTTAATGCTTTCACGCAGCATATCTACAGATACATGTGTACACACACGTTCAAACACCACAGCAAATGCATGAGCACCCATTTCTTTAGCTTAATTTTGTATGCTAAATACATGCAAACACCAATTCTCACATATACATTCACTTGTGGATGTCACATTGTTGCTGTTATGCATGCATTGCATTGTGTACAAATTGTAAATGAATTGGTGTTAAATGTGCATCATAGCGTTGGAAGTAATCTCAGAGCATCTGTCAGAATCAGAGTTCTTCTCACATACAGGCGTGGAGACTCTGGAATCATAAGCTAATTGCATGTGTGAATATAATTTTTGCATCATACTGTTCAAGATTTCTGTAAATTATTAAATCAGGTAACATTTCTGATTATGGCACTGTCTGATTTAAGTGCGGTGATAAGCCAAGCAACTGGTGGTGCAGTATCTTATGCAATTAGCTTGCTTCTAGGCTACAAGCCAGAACATGCAATTATACAGCACCGTGGCATACACCCATACCCAACACACTCACCTCTGTGTGACCCATATTTTCTCAGAAAATGAAGTGGAACTGCGTAAATGCCGGTATAATCAGAAATTCCCATGAAAGGTTCCTTGGAGGAATGCCAAGGAAATACAGAGTGGCATTATCTCTGCTTTGTTCAGATTAATATTGCTGCCTGCTGTAGCTCTGCCATGCTGCAACTTGAGAGGGACCCAGACAAAGAGTGTCAAATCCACAGGCATGACGTGGGATCCAGTTCTGCTGAAACTGGACACTGGCTGCAACCAGCACTCGAGAGTTTAGTGCTGAACAACAGAGAACAGTTGTCCAATTGACTGAGGTTATTATTTTCTGTCGCGAAATGTTCAATGTAGTGAGTTTTTTAAAAGAATAACACTGTGAAGTGTTTCGTCTGATGTTTAACATTTACTTGGCTAACCAGACGTTGTATCTTGTGTGTTTAATTCTCAGAGGTGTAAAGGATCGAGCTCCTAACACCATGGATATGGACACGCAGCCACAAGGACAGCAAGCAGCCGTGCCAGTCTTTCAACCCCAGGTAGACTCCACACACAGACACACACATAAACACAGGCCAAACTGCTAACTTGGGTTGTGATGTAGGATCACATATAAAGTAAAATGATGAAAATTTTCAGACGCCAGATATTTTGTTGCACCTTTTATATGTGAGTAGCTCTTTTAAAGCTCTGGTTGTTCTAGGCCATTGTGACTTATGTTGCAGATTCAATGAGTAGTAGAGCTGCTGGTTAATAAGCTAGGGGTCACATATTAACAGTTTGAATAATTTTTCAAGAAAAGTAAGTCAAGAGTCCCTTCTCAAATGTGAATATTTTCTGGTTACTTTACTCCTCTGTGACAGTAAACATTTGGTTGTGGACAAAACAAGACGTTTACGGATGTCCTCTTGGGCTTTGGGAAAAACTGACTGACTGTATTTTACTGTCTTCGGACATTGAATAGACTAACAAGTAATTGATTAATCAAGAAAATAATTGACAGATTAATTGACAATGAAAACAATTATTAGTTGCAGCCCTAATGAGCAGGTCTCCTATAAGGCAGTGTTAGAGTCAAAGGATTGTTGTGTCGCGATAAAAGATTTTAAGATCTACTTCAGTAGCTAAGTGTTTCTATTTCTGTAAATCATGTATTACACTCGTGTCACGTTTTATCACACAGTGACTGATTTTGCTAAATTTAATCAGGATTGTTGCATTACAGATTGTTTCCCTGTAGATTTATTGACAGGGGGAAGTATTTAATAATTAATGATGATATAACCCATTCAGCCATTCACTGCAAACATAATATCTCACCTCCTTCATATTTTGAACTGTAAATATTCTGTATTACCCTTTTTTCCCTGCGTCAATCATGCTGTGCCTTTCAGACCGCGCTGTAGCCTGTGTGTGAGACAGACAGCAGTGGATGAATGTTGAGTTGTTTCTATTGATCAGAGCTCTGGAGGCTGGCAGAGCCTGGCCTCCCTGCATGCCTCTCTTGGTTCGATACAACTCAGGTTTCCTCGGTGCAGATCTGGTCATTGTTGGATTTTAATACCGCCCTCCAACATCAGGTCCATTGATTTCTTTCCAGAAGGATGTTTTTGCCTCCATAACTATTGAATAGACTTTAAACAAAGAGGATCATCCATATGCCCCAGAGTAAATGTGGATTTTTTTTTTTGAGGAAGAAACAACACTAAAAATAGGCCTGTACTCTCAGTTGTTGTTTTTCTTGCGTATGCAAGGGCACTGCAACATTAACACTGGAATTGCCAAGGGGGTTAATTTACTCTAAGATTTGTAATTGCAAAATTAAGGATAATTGGGTTGCACACAGAAGAAAGTCAGATAAAAGCTCTAATGATTAATTTCACTTAGGCAACACCCCCCCACGCATACACACACAGATACTAGATCTTCCACTGATCTCCCAACAGTTGATTGTGTGTTATTGTTCAGGCTTAATGATTTCTCTCTCTGTGTGTTTTTCCAGTCTATTTCTAGCAGTTTACATCAGTGTTAATTCCAGGCCCACTTTCTCTGCTTGGGTTATTGGTAGCACAGTGAACTTTCTATGTTGCGTCATGTTTTTTCACTCTCACAGAAGACGTCTGAACTGATTTCACATTTAGTGGGAGATGGAGAGAAACAGTCAGGGTATGTAGATGGCTGTCTAAGCACCATCCAGATGGGTGTCTTTCAACAAGTCCTGTGTCTGTTTCACACTTTCCCAAGGTTCAGTCTGCTTCTGCAGCACAGGGGAAAAAAACCCACCAGCCTCCTCCTGAAGAAATCTGAATTGTATATGTGATGAAGGATATTCTGTATCGCTTGCAATATCATTTCTCTTGGTCCCGGAGGTATGATGCATATGCATTAGGTAAACGAGATGAGCTGGTAAGATGTGCATTTTTAATGGCGCATTTGCTCTTTGAGTGAGTGGGAGGGTTGGTGAGGAGGCCCCCTCAGATCAGATTTTGATCGTCACTGCAGAGTTTGACAGACATGGATCTGTCTGTAAGCGCTGAGACAAGGCGGTGCGGTTGTGGAGCAGATTGAGAGGAGAAGAACGATAGGCACCTTTGGGGTGAATCTTGCTGGTTGGCTGAGGATGAATATTGCATGGTGCCGTGCTCAAGGTGGCAGGTAACTGGTGGGGGTTGGAGTGGGCCTCCTAGCCTGCCAGTTGCTGTCTCTGTCTCTCCTCGTGTCCCTTCCTGTCCCTCTTCAAGAATACATCCGCAGTAATCTGAATGACTTTGTAAACACTGTTTACATGTGAAATAATTGTGTCTACTCTAGAGCTTTGAGGTTGAACCCTGTCCATACTAAAATGCTTGAACAGCAAGAAAACAAATAACAAAATCTCTTCTTCTTTATCCGGTTTTGGTCAGCAAACAACAAAACTGTGCATCACAGCTAACATCTGTTGGCACTGGGGAAGACACAGAGTTCTAATACAGCTAAACTTACAATTAATTTGTTATATAGTTTTTAATCTACAAAGCAAATTTCGGCTGATACCAATGTTTGACCAATAAAGAGGTGCATCCCTAATAAATACAGCTAATGACAACATCTATTGTGTGATCAGCTAGATTAAGATTTAGAATGAATGATCACAGTTCGTCTTGTGGGATTAATCCACCAGGGGTTAAGGCACAGACCATGAACTGCATCGTACCCGGTTTGCATCTAGCCTGGGATCCTTGTTGCATGTAATTTCCCCTCTTTTCTCTCCTTATTTCTTACTGTTTACCAGGTAATTTCCCCCATTCTCACCAAAGCCACACAGCTGCAGCCTCACTCTGGAGACAGTGTTTTCAAAAGCATAGTTTTTGGGTCTGTAAAATGCTGGTTCAGTGTGCCAAAAATGGAGAGATGCGTTTTTAAATTTAGCCGGCTTAGTGTAAACGTGCCCCGAGTTTCTCTCTCTCGGTTACTGCATCCCACCCTGTCTCTCTCCATGGGAGACAGCACCTCTCTGCCGCCGCTGGCCTTTCTGTGGCAGCCGTTGGCACTGCTGGGCTGTCACATCACACCCTCGCCCCTCTGCTGCTTGTCTTTCCCCCCTCTCACTCTCACTCTCTCTCCCTCTGCCTGTCTTCCGCATTCCCTCTTCCACTCTCCATGTGTCTTGTCAGTTGTGTTTGGCAATGGTGTCATTATTGGGCAGCCCGTATCACACTTCCTTCGATAAGCTGTCTGTCTGCTCTCCCTCTGTCTCTCGCTCTCCCCTTCTCTCTCTTTTTCAATCCCCCTGCTAGTGAGTTGCCCATGGCGGTTGTGTGTCACCTTTATACCCAAGACACGCTGTCCCTCACAGACGTTACCCATAATGCCCTGCACGGCTGCCACTTATCTCCATCCCCTGCAGCTTGTCCCCATCACCAACCAGAATGATGTGAGTGAAAAGAGTAAGCACACCACAGAAATGTAACTCAAGAAAAACATGAAGAAAGTCTTCGTTATGAAGATCCAAATTTAGAAAGAGGCGGTAATAATCAGACCAGACTAACTGTCTTTGTCTTTGTCTTTTGTCTTGTTAAGATAAATATGCAGCTTTGTTTTAAAGCCTTCTGAATTATTTTTCTCAGCAGCATTTGCTTTACCCGTTCAGATAAACAAGATACACAACACCTGTTCTTCTTGAAAGGTCCACTAGGCAACCCCTTCATCATCATATTTAACATATACGTGAACAATCAAGTTCAGATCCTTAAAAGCAGCAGTCTGTATAACCCACTCCTCCCAGTTTTGTTCAGGCGCTGACCCCTGCGTCATTCAGGGTCATTCCCCTGTGACTTCCCCTTATGTCTATGAGTGTGTGTGTGTTTGGCGGGGCCTTGTGTTTCAGCTGGGAGCTCCTGATTGTGTGACACCCGTGTGCGGCAGATGAGACGGCCTGTCACTCAGCTTTGGCCTGGCTGCCCTTTGAAGGCCAGGCCAGGGGGCGAAGAGGTGCCGCAAATGGCCTGTGAAGTTTACATACACTGCCCACTGCTAAACAGATTAGCTCTAATGAAGTGTCTAATGCCGGGGCCGCTGGCTGACATAATCCTGCCTGGCAGCCCGGCCCCTTGGCTGCCAAAAAAGCCGCCCTCCCTCCAGCCCTCTCTTCCGCCCTCGCACGGCCTCTGCTGCCACCCAGGGCGACTCCACACAGGGAGGTGCCCACTGTTAATCATGCCGGACAGTGTGCGATCTGACATGCAAATGTAGGTCATTGCATATGTAAATGTGTGATTAGGGGGCTGGCATGCCAGGACACATTAGCAAGACTGTGCTCTCAGCAGGCGGTTGTCACAGCGCTTTAGAGGCTCATGCTAACATTTGTCAAGCTACCACGCAGCGAATGAAAGCAATGCCCTCTTGTCCTCTCTGCCCCCCCACCCCCCATCTCTCTCTCTCTCTTTCTCTACCTCTCTCACTGAATCTATACACCTCGAACTGTCCATCCTTGCACAAATGCTTCTGTCACCATTATGACAAGTCGTTGCACAATATGGCCAGACTGTCAATGTGACACACCTTGTAGGTCTTTGTTTAGGTTTGCATATTTTCTCTCTTTTTATTCAAGTTTATTTCATACGTGAAGTCCAAACTGAAACAATATGTTAATATTGTCATAGCGTTCAGTGATCGCTATTAGCAAAGCATTTTTTTGAGCTGCCATGATGTTGAACAATAGGTTGCGGAGCGGTGTGTCATGCTCTCTGTCACAGCGACTCTCAGACAGCTTGGGATGATGGTAGTGTCATGCTGAAAAATGCACACACCTCGACGGTGTTAAGTGTTAATTGGACGGGGCATCTAATTGGCTCGCGCCCCTTCCTTTGGCTGTCAACTTTAAACTTTGAAAAACAATGAAATGCTCAAATTGGCCACCCCCCACCCCCCAGCCGTAATACATTACCTTTATAAACAATCCTGTTTGGTGTCATGCTTCTCTTCACTGTCAGTGTGTGTCTTTGTATTTGTCAATATATAGGTTAATGTTTGCGAGACATCATGCAGTCTTTGGGTTGGTTTTGTCAGCACAGAGACAATTAGATGAGTGACAACTGACTGTTAAACATATAGGCTGACATTATAAGGCATAATCTTTTTTTTTGTGCAATGAAATGTTTTTATTTTATAAGG
>JAPZEB010000021.1:11531204-11542949 GCA_029783705.1 Chaetodon striatus | reverse complement strand
AGGTCATTTGGGGGATGAAGTATTCCTTTAATAACAGCATCTGTTAAAAATGCCACCACACAATCAAAATATATGTATGTGTTCTCTTCAGTCATTGCTCCATGAGTCGCAACAAAAACATGTTTCTCAACCTAAGGTAAACAAAAAAATACATCAAAATCATCTGTTGTCTTGCTAGAATCATGTAGTGGCCATGGTTAAAGGAAAAATCGAAACCTTCTGATACATCTAACAAGTGTGGTTAAACTCCTTTGCCAACAGCACAAACACAGAAGCAGACATTGCTTGTCATTTCCTGTAAATAAATTTGGATCTTAAATCAGATGTTTTGTGTTAATAGTGTTAGAATTAATCTGTTGATTTTACTAGCATTATCCATAAGTAGATGAAAGTAAATTATTATGTAGTAAAATGCAATGGACACGGTAACACTGGTTTCAGCTTGACCTCGTAAGGTTCATGTAGGTGCTCTCTAATATCCCCTCTGTAATTTCATCTGCTTCATAGATTAGAAAATGTAGACAAGTGAAGTCCATAGACAAATATAAACGCTGTCATTCACACCAACTCCCTTCCCCATGTCAAACTGTTATTACCACAAACAGCATGCTATTCTCAGCCCCTGTACAGCAGCAGCCCAGCCGTTTGAGAAAGTGTGAATCACATGATCAGCTCAACAGTAGCCCTATCAGCGCAGCAGCCTGCAGTGCCAGCAAAGTCGGGTGAAAGCGTCTTGTGATTGCTCATTAAATGTTGAGCCCACAGCACCCTCTTTAGGCTGACGGAGGACAGGCAGCCCCACAAGCACAGGGGTCAACTGGAACACTCATCATTAATCTGAAGCAATCAAGACTGCTTTGTTAATCTCCAGAAAACTACACAAATCATAGTGTCATATTTTGTCCACAGTCATGTGTAACATAGATGCAGTTGATTTAGAACAGTTCAATTGGCCCTGAGATCATAACATTTACTCACCACAAATGAGCATGTAATGTTACATTTAATATGTACTTGTGTCACCACAGTACTTTGTATCCTTTTAAGAGTATTTTGAGGATGTATTCAGTCGAGGCAGAAGATGTTAGCATGACCTGTCAACACAAGGGACTCAAAGTGCGTCATCCTTTCACCCTCTGTCCCTGGCTTTCCCCTTGACATTTTTTGGGGTTTGTTTCAAATAGCAGATCTCCTCTCTGTCTTTTTCCTTGTCACATATAACTTCTCTCCTGCTGCTGTTTCTCAGTCTTACTTGTCCTCCCTTCTCCTTCCCCCTGTCCCTCCCTCTGGTGCTTTGACTTTTACTCAGAGAGAGAGACATAGGTTAGGGTGAACCGGAGAGAGAGAAAAGGTGTGAGAAAACTAGACTTGGAGAATGGGAGACAGCACACAGAGTGAGAGAGAGTGAAGAGAAAGCAATATGTCAGAAAAAGAAAGGAGCGTAAGAAATAGAAGAACGGGTGACAAAGAACCAGAAAAAGAAAGGAAGAATGTGCCGGTTGCGAGAGAAGAGAATGTGACAGAGTGACACAGGGAAAAAAAAGAGGAGAAAAAAGGAAGCAGAGAGAAAGTTAGAAGGAGCAGAAGGAAGAGGGGAGAATATGACAATGTGACAGAGGAAAAGAAAAGCAAGAGTGAGAGAGGGATAGATAGAAAGAATGTGAGGAAGAGGTGTGTGTGTGTGTACGTGTATGTGTGTGTGTGTGTACGTGTGTGTGTGCAATCGCGTGCCAGCGTGGGTCTGTAATGAGCCCAGCCACCCAGCTGAACAGTAGAGCAGGGTGGTGGAGATGAGATGGAGGTCCAGGCATACAGCCTGTCAGCTCCCAGGCTTTCAACTCAGCCGCTCAGCAGTCTGCAGTCACACACACACTCACACACACACACACATAGAGTGTTTTTTTGTCTCTTACACACTCTTGCACACACTGAGAGATACACAGACTCTTTGTCTCCTATACAGATGTATGTATGCACGGAGGGGCATGTGCATATCCATACAGGCTTGAATGCATGCACAGATTATGGTGCACATTCACACAGACTTGCAGCATACATGCATTTCCATAGACGTACACTCAGTGACACGTCCACGTCCACACACTGGGACATTAGACTGGAAAAAGTACACACAAGCATGCAAAAGACACTCTGCTTTCCAGTGCTGAGGATGCATACAGAGGGTTATGGCAGGAGTTGGATTAAAGAGAAAAAAGAGTAAAAGAACGATAGAGGAAACTGATGCAATCGTTGGTGGAATGAGAGACTAGCCAATTGGCAGCAATAAGTAGTATAATATACCTGCAATTAACACCTGTAATGAGCGAGGTGTTAACGATGAGTACTGGGGGAAAGGGAGCAAAAGAAATGAAGAGGAGGAGGGAGAATAAGATGGAAGCAGAAAGACTATAGGGAGGCTGATGTTGAAAATAATTATGACTATTGCAACATGTATATAAAGGCTTGATTATCTTAAAAAGGCAAGCAAGCAAATTGTGAAACAGGGAGGGGAAGGCGGAGAGCCAAATGGGGGAGGGGGTAAGGGCTCAGCAGGACATATAGAAAACCATGAAAAACATAATGGGGCTATAAGGGACTACAGAGAACGCCTTCTGACTATGATACTGTATGAAGTCCTTTCTGGCTCTGCCTAGAACTTTACATCTTATTTATTAGAACATGAGAGAGCAGAGGTTTCCAAACTCCTGCCCTGGGTCTGAATGAGAAATTCAGTCACAGCCTTTGAGATTCCTGCAGAATCTGTCTTGCTGCTCAAAATACAGAAACTGGTAATAGAGCACAGATTAGAGAAGGTTTACACCATTAATGGAAACTCCCTGTAAGTGTAAGAGGCTCACTGTAGGTTTAAATTGTTGATGAGGTAATTGCAGCGAGTGTGTGCAATCAAATCAATAAATGTATTTAAAAGAGCACCAATTTGGGTTCATTTAACAGAACATTCAGCAGGGGGTTAGAAGTGTGGGGTTCTTTATACTGTATGGCATCTCACCTTCTATACAACAACGATTACCCTGTTTCGCACAAAGTACAGTGTTGTCACAGCCATTCACAATAATGGAAATCAATCCCAACATGACTTTCAATTTATTTGCATGAATAAGTAATGTGCCCTTGATTTAGCATGCTGAAGGAGCCTGAGCCCGGCGCTGCCGCCTTTTTTTTATGCCACTATTAGCATAAGAGAAGCTGATTCTTTTTAATCAACTAATAATGAATGTTAGGGGAGCTTGTTCAGACCGCACCATGAGACCTCACAGCTCACATACACACACGCACGCGCGCGCTCACATATAAACCACAATACCAACCTGATGACCAATTAAAACAGCAATCCCCTGTTTATTCTTCCACTTGCTCTCTCTTGCTTCTTTCCTGCCTGTGCAGATGCTGATTATTTTTGGAATGACAGGTAGCACTTCATTATTCAAAACCGCACATTTAAGATAAAAGCATGTTTTTTCAACCCAATTAGATCTGCACCAAAATTAAAAGTGCTAGCTTTTATTCTATCTCCCATAGACTTCAAATCTAATAGCCCCCTCTGTAATAGTTTTATTAATTGCAATTACATTAGCTGAGTTTCCTCCAACATGTTAACGTGCACAGTGGCTCTGGAGGGTTTGTGTGCGCGCGCAGATGTGAGTGCTGCGGGTGAGTGTGTAGTTATGGGGTTTTTTTTTACTAACATTTTTCCTGCTAGCTGACTTTTCTCCTGAGTTGTTTCCACTTGAGAGCTGTTCTCACCTACCCAGCTCACATCAGCTGTTTGTGTGTGTTGTAAGCTCAACAACTACCAGTTGCCCTCTGTAAAAAAAACTCTTCCTCATAGCTTTATCTACCTGTTTCCCAGCACACATTTCGTATACAGGCTAGGGGCTTGCCAAGATTTTGGTTTGGTTTATTAAAAAAACAAAAACTTACATTGCATTGAATTGAACTTTAACGTTTCTTCATTTAGTAGCGTTTTTTTTGTCCAAAGCAACGTACAAATGAAGTACAACAGTTTTTTCAACTTATTTAAACCTCGCACAGCAGACAGGGTTCAGGCAGCCTTATACATCTTAAGGCCTGATTTATTAGATTATTGAGTTCAATGCCTTTTAAGTGGTTTTACGTTGTCTTAAATCAAGCTTTCAAAAGTCTTAAAAATGCTTAGATATGGGAAGTCAGATTTAGTGAATCTGATGTTTAGTTTTAGTTAGGGTTCCTGGTTCAAACCCAGGGTGGGAGAGTGTGGCTGTGTAGAGTTTGTTCTCCCTCTGTCAGCGTGGGTTTTCTCAAGGTACTCTGGCTTCCTCCCACAATTCAAAGACATGCAGGTTGGTTTGGTGACTCTCTTAAGTGTCAGCTCTGAGATAGCCTGGCAACCTGTCCAAGGTTTACCCTGCCTCTCGCCGAATGTCAGCTGGGATAGGCTCCAGCCCCCCTGCAACCATTGACAGGATAAGCGGCTACAGAAAATGAATGAATGAATAGTTCAGTTGCTCAGGTTTATTTGATATGGACGTCACAGTTGCATTAAAATTGTATGTTTCTGCACAAGAACCAGATACACTGTGTTTAGTGTTTGGAATGAAACACTAATTTGCAACTCCTATCCAGAAGAGCCATTGTAAAATCTCAAAATAATTGGTAATATCTACTTTAAAAAAATCCAGATGCCTTTCTGGTAATGTCACCATAGCAGAACCAGCAACAGCCATGTTTTGCTGTCCACTAGCTAGCTGTCACTCTACCCTGGACAACATGAGGGAGCACAGATTAAACAAAAATCGGCTATTTAAACAAGATTTTGCAGCACTGCTGAAACCAGTTCAAGATAATGCATACGAGGCCTGAGGTATTTCATGCAAGACATTTTTAAACTTGGCAAAATGGGATTTGAGGCAGAGTGAGAGACACAAAATTGCCAAGAAAACACCATAAGACAAAAAACAAGTCATGTTTTGTGTTACAATAATATTTGGGCTGAAGTTTTCCTCACCCCAAGAAATAGAGGTTGTTTTTTTTTGTGTGGCATTAAAAAAAGTTTTACAAAGTCCTAGATGTTAAGCTGTAGAAACCCTTGCAGAGCTATGAAAAGATTCTCCTAGTTTTTCCTCTCAGCCTGTGGTATCAAGCAGTATTTAAGGTTTACCTCCACTATTTACTCCACCAGCTAATTTCATAAAAATGTGTACACCCTCGATCCTGGAAAAAGGAAGCAAAATGTGCTGGTATCATGTTTGATTTGACCTAAAACCTGAGAACTTCTCCTTGGCGAAGCACTGGTCACCACAGCCTTAGAATGAAAACTGGGCACAGTGCATTTCAAACAAGGAGAAAAGAGTCATTAACAGTGAAAAAATATAAAGTCATTGATCTCATATTGTAACCAGACTGGAATTCAGCTAAAGTCATGTAAACAGTTGAAATACAAGAAACGTAATTAGTAAGTCGTATTTCAGCGTAACCAATCAGTTTGTCAGGTTAATAATCAGATTGGGTCAAATCGAGAATGCAAGAAGATGTTGATTATTTTTGACATGTAAGGCACAAGCTCTACAGTGAAGCCTACACACATTTTCATGTGCAGCAATGCTACTGATGGATGTTGTACACTAACTCAGCAGAGCCTCTGTAGCTGTCACCTTCACATGTCAGTAAGCCTCCGTTCACACGTTTGCTTGAGAGGATGTGGAATGAGAAGAGTCTGAGAGCTGCTCAGCACAGGTTAGAGATCTGGTAAAGTTTCCATCCTTTAACCATGTGTGATTAATATAAAACCCCTGCTGGATTTGCTTGATAGACTTTTACATGGAGAAATCACAGCAAACTGAAAGCAAAAGAAAAAAGCAGCCAGTCAGACTCGGCTAAGAAAGCAGCAAATCTCCAGAGCTTCCTGCAGCGTGTTATGGATGTGATGTTGAGCTGTGGTTCGTCTTTGTGTCCAGTTGGGTGAAGGTCTGATTCTCTGGAGCTCTGCCAGTCGCCATGGCAGTTTGGGATTCTTGAGTTTCCAAACCAGAACCAGAAACGGGCCAACTTTTGAGGCTCCACCGCCGCTCCCTGGGCGGACTCTCTGACTACTGTTTCAGATCATTACTTAGCCCCAGTAATCAAAACTGATTTATGTATATTTTGTGTGTGTGCGAGTATGTCTGCTATACATATGTATGCAGCTTTGTGGTACTTGTGCAATTGCATGCACTGTATCGGTGTGCATGATAATATCTAACCTTATTAAATATCATCTTACTTCAGCTTACATAGAATTAACAGAGGCAATGCACTTTAAAGTCTCCCTCTAGTTTTTTTAACTGTTGCTAAAACCTGGTGAGTATTCCAACCTCTGAACGTGTCACAGTGTGAGAGTACACCTCCATTCCTCACCTGCCTCCCTGTACTGTGTGAGGTGTGTCAGTGATGTTGATGAACTGGGGGAAGCATGGGTTTGCATTGCAAAATGTTAACGCTCACTCTCTCTTTGTCCTCCTCTCCTTTTCTACCTCTGTCTGTCTCTTTTTGTCCTCTCTTGCTCCCTCCCTCCCTCCCCCACCTCCTCCTCTCCCTCCGTGTTCCAGTGGGTACTCCTTACTACATGTCACCGGAGAGGATACATGAAAACGGATACAACTTCAAATCTGACATCTGGTCGCTAGGATGCCTGCTCTACGAGGTAAACTATGGGAAAGTGTGCACACACTGTCACCCTGCAGCCGACTGTAGGAGTGACGTGACAACACATTGGCTCAGAAACACACATAAACAAACAAAGCATCCTCAATGTAATAGAGTACTGTAAGAAAATATATACAAATACACCTGCACTTTCCCGCTGTGTCTACATTTCCCTCCACTACAAGTCATAATGTGCAAATCATAAAAAAAAAAACCACATGCTTATATAGTAGAAATATATTCAAATGTTGCATTTCTTTATCTTTCATCCCTCCTGTCCTTTACCTCTTTCCCTGTGGTTTGACTGAGCTGAGGCCTGAAGACTCTTTGAGTTAAAGTTCTTTAGCTTGGGAACCTGCTAAACGTTGAAAAGCTGGCGAGTGAAAGGAACTGACATGGCCATGTGTTTTAGATAAGGCCGCCCAGTGACACTGACTAGTTTGATTAGTCAGGAGCAAAACACCACAGGGCTCTGCTGTAGACCACACTGAGTGGAAACGAGCCCAGGAGGAACACGCGGCGGAGGGAACAAAGAGGAGAGAGTGAGGAGCAGAACAGTGATAGACGTGGATGATAGCAGTCAATCTGATGTTTCACCTTGCCAACCTTCACATGCACTGAACACACACACACACATACACATTTTCAGAGACACACTGTCGGCCAAGGAAACACCCACATTTTCCTCCCCTCCTCTCTCCCTGACTCCCCTGAGTTGCTGATCACTTGGGCTGCATTTCAACGCACCAGTGGCTACACCTTCTCTACAGCGCCTCAGGCACAGAGAGGTGGAGAACGCGCAAGGAAGAAGTTTGAGCTCAGCTTGCAGGTCATGGTTGCTCAGAGACCACAGTCCTTCATGCTAATTAGTTCCCCACAATGCATTGCGGCAATGCAGGGCTGTGGTTGGCTGAAAGCGGTGGATGCTGTAGGTCACATTCTGTTCTTCGTACTTTTTATATGTGTGGTGTATGTGTGTTGTTTTACATGGAATATTCCTCTTTTACTGTTAATAAAAAACAGATTGCTGTAGTTGTGTTACTCCTGTTGCGTAGCTTCTGCAGGTATGATGACTGCGTTACCACACCAGCACAGTTTTGCTTAATTAAGCTTTTTTTATGTGGTTTATTTTGTTATGGTGAGATTGGTTTAGGTTTTTATATAGATTTAGTTGAAACAAACTGTGATGCTAATTGCTGTACAACTGAACACTATTTATTAGGTTATTTTACAATTTTTCAGTGGGCATTTTCGCCTGTGTTTGAGAGAAGCAACAGTAGAGATACAGACAGGAAATGCAGGGCAGGAGAGATGAGTACGACATAAAACACAGCCCACCAGATACCCTGGACACTGTTTTAAAACTTTTATACAGCCTCTGCTTGAGAGTTGAATATTTTAAGTCCCTCAAAAAATCATCAAACATTTGGCTTGGTTTAATTATATTTGAAGATTCTGTCTTTTCAATATTTTGTTGAGGAAGTTGTTCATTTTGAAATTGTCACAGCACTGCATAGGGTTGCAAATTGTAAGCACTTTCCCTAAGCGATCATTGGTAACATTGATTAATTGCAATTTTTAAAAACTTTGCTTATACCAAACAACACCATGCGTCGTTATTATATTGCATATTCTGACAGCTTTGTATAGCCTATGAAAAGTATTAAGATGTAGAGACCAAGACATGCCAGACACATTGAATATAATATAATATATTATCGCTTTGCCCACTTCATTTTACAGCATTGCTGCTGTGCCCTTCTTCCAGATGCCAAAATGTCACCCTTGTCATAAAATAATTATATTGCGCCATTTGTTTGTTAATGTTAGTTGTTGAAACATGCCTTTAAAGTACACCATTCTGCTGATGGCTAGAATGTAATACAAGATTACACATTGTTTATATTTCAGAATAAGATCTTTATTTAATCGATTACACTTCACATGGTCAATCAAATTTCTTAACAACCAATTAATCTATCGCTGATTTATCGTTATCATCACTAGCACTGTGTGTAGAACCTGAGCATTGATTGTTCCACAATTTCAGATGGGAGCACAGTCCATTGATCTTTTATGATTTTCACCCTCAGGACAACTGCTAGGGGTCGTAGTCTGGACTAAATATTGAGAAAGAGAGATGGAGCCCAGAGATAAGGGAGAGCTAGAGAGCAAAAGTAAAAAAAATAAAAAATAAAAATAGAGGGAGACTTGTTGCTCCCTCAGGAGGCGAGGAGGCAGGGAATAAAGATGTAAGGTGAAAAAGTTTAGGAATCTATATAGGAACAATATAGGAAGCTAGAAAAAGGGGGAAGGGGATAGCCAGTAGAAGTCTTAAGAGAGAATGAAAAGAAAGAGGAGATAGAAGGTTAGAGAGAAAGAGCAGAGGGGGAGATGTGGAAGGGGAAAATAACAAATAGCAAGAGCAGGGTTATAGATTGCTGGAGAGAAGAGAAAGATTGGGAGGGGGTGTTCATTCAGAGAGGAAGTACTGTAGGTACAAGAGCAGAGACAGAACTCCAGCCATCAGGTCAAGGTGAGCCATGCAAGGAGCCTGTGGAGATAAAGATTTTACAACCTTATTGTTACCAGAGCGGTGCTCACCACGCCATGCATATTCTCTTTGAAGGGCAGACCCTTGCTTTCCACTCTTCTCGGTAAGCGGGCTCCACAGTGCATTCAGTGTCAGGAAACTTACCTCTTTCTTTCCGAAACTCTCTCCTCTATTCCGCTTTGCTCCTTTCTCCTCCCCTCTGCTATGTTCCCCTCCATATGCCTTCCCTTTTCCTCACTTAACCTTCAGGCATAAGAAATTCACATAGAAGTCCACGCCTGATCCCTTTGGTACTCATTGATTTCACTGTGAACATACAGTAGGGGCTGGGGATTGTATATTTTTGTGTGTCTGTCCATGAGTGTGTGTGGGTGTGTGTGTATTCCAGGGAGTTTGGGTTGCTTATGTGTGAAACGGCTCCATTTGAGAGAGCCTGCATTTTTCATTCTTGCGCCTGGGGGTTGGGTTAGGGTCCGAAGGGTCGGTCCGTCAATACCTGGTCATTGTATCTGCGTCCATCTTCATCTCCCATTCTGTTTGATCCCTTTCTCCTCGTGTCCAACCTCATTACATCACCCGACCCTGCCCTGTGCCCCCTCACCCAAACCTCCTACACCGTGGTAAACAGGGGTGCTGTAGTCTGAGCAGTTGTCTCCCAGGGTGACCAGGAAGGTTAGGAGGGGATCTGGTCGCACGCCAGTTGATGAGATTGTGGTCTCCTAGCACTCTCTGCTTCTGCTCTCAGTCAAAACCACCTCATATTCGCATATTCACCGCGTTGCTCAGCATGTTCTGTGTAAAGTAGATGCATTTTACGCACACTGTGGGTCTCCAGCTTTTACGGATGTTTTGTGGTTGCTGTGTTTTATATAAAGGTTAGCAGGGGAGGAGAGTATCTTGGAAAAGCTTTACTGGAATGTGTCTCCTTCCTGTAGGAGCTCAGCCATCCATACCTCTGACTGTGCCCATGTCTCATGCCTCCTGCCTTACTCCTCTCCCTCCCCTTTTGTTTTGCTGTTGGTTTTACGAGGCCCAAGAATGCTGGGTTTTCAGCAGCTGGCGTTTGCATGTGATGAGTTGGCCCTGAAGCTAGCTCTCTATATGTTTTTGAAAATGGGAGTGGGGTTTTTTTTGCAACCAAAGGCTGCTGCTTATTGATAGCCTTGGTATCCTTTTATCTACCTCATGCGTAGGTTTTGATGTGTTGATGTTCCACCTACCAGTGTCAGTATCAGGCAGCGCCAAATAGAGCAAATTTTCTGACCCATCTGTGTCTTTTTACTCTTCCTGCATACATATGTTAATCCACACCCTGTCTAATCCATGCCTTCCTTCCTGCGTTCTGCCTCCTGCTTAAACCATTTGGGACATTTGGGAATAGAACGTTCAATTTCATTGTACCTTTATGAGCTCACTCCACGGCCATGCTCTCATATCTGTCTGTTAAATATGAAGCTGAAGAATCCCTGTAATTTAACAAACTGTCAGTTTTACACTTCAGTTCTTATAAGGATTAAACAAACGATGTGTTAGCCAGCTTTAGAAGTGCTGGTAGGCTGATTTAGTTACTTCTGGACAGAAAACATTAGCTGTTTCCCACCGTTTCCTGTTTCTGTGCTAAGCTAAGCTAAGCTAACAGACTGCAGGCTGTAGCTTCATATTTACTGACGGCATCGACGTTCTCATCCAACTCTCATGAAGAAAGCAGTTTTCCTCAAAAGTTCAACCTACTGGAACAATCTGGCTCTTTTAATTCATCTGTCCATTCTTCATCTTCTCCTCAGTTTTCTTCCCTTTTTAGTGTGTTGAAGTAGAGGAGTGATGACTCCACTGGGTGTAGGTATATTTTTAATGACTGTCCCTACACTGTGACTTATTGCCTTGATTAATATATCATCATAAAACCACATGAAGGACCAGTGAGCACATAAAAAAGTCATGCTTTCCTCTCTCACGCTTAGTGTGTGTGTGTGTGAGTGGGAGAGCAGGAACGAAAGAAAGAGAATACAAAATATACATCTATTTTGCATCTGTGTGTTAACATTTAGGTGTTTATTTTGATGTAGCACGCGCCTGTAATTGTGTGTGTGTGTGTGTGTGTGTGTGTGTTAATAAATGAGTAAGCAAGAACTTGAGAGAAACCCTTCGGTCCCAGGCTGTAAGGGCTCCAGGGATAAAGGGGGGGTGGAGGGAGAAGACGGGAGCCTCTCGCAGCTCCTTTTAATTGGCGTACAGGGAGAGAAGCTGGAGAGAGGGAGTGGGATCAGTGTTAATTACGCTGGAAGGCCCCATCCAGACCTTTTACACGGACAGGGATGCTGGCTTTACATGCCTGGGCTGGGGAGAGCACAGCCTGGCCAGCTAAAGAAGAGCTGAGGAACAAAGGAGTGGGTGTGTGTGTGTGTGTGTGTGTGTGTGTGTGTGTGCGTGTGCGTGTGTGTGTGTGTTTGTGTGTGTTCTGCCACCAGCATCTCACACCCCTTAGACAGACAGCAGGCATGCGTGTGCAT
>JAPZEB010000021.1:11497266-11508474 GCA_029783705.1 Chaetodon striatus | reverse complement strand
GTGTGTGTGTGTGTAGGCTAACCAAAATGTTTTTCGCACACATACAGAAGCACTCACACAAAACAAAAGCACTTTTTATAGGAATCACAGAGAGGGAAGCTCTAAGGTTGTGTTGTCAGCTGGCAGGTCATCACACGAGTTGCTGGCCACTGTGTGTGTGTGTTATTATGTGTGTGTGTGTGTTACAGTGTTGTGTAGTTTGGGCTGCGCTATGTTTCTTGCACAGCATTCAGTGGACACTGTGTGTCCTATTCTGTCGTCTTCGTCTAGCTTTGTCCTCTTTGGATTTATCTTGTTTTGTTATACTCTGTCCTCCTTTGTTTTACCTCTCATTCCCGTCATTTATTCTCTTTTGTCCTTTTGGGGTTTGTCTTCTTTTGTCCTTTTCTATCATCTTCTGTTTTGTCTCCTTCTTCCTGTCATGCCCTCGTCCATCTTTCTTTTTCGCCTCAGTTTTTCCTCTTCTGTCTTCTTCAGCCACCTTACTCTGTTTCGCCCCTAGTCCCTGTTATGCTTCCTTTAATTTTGTTCTTTTCTGTCCTCTCCAGATTGCTCTTGTTCTGTCTCAATCAATTTTTTGTCCTCTTTTATTGTCTTCTGTTGTGTTTTTGTTTTTGTCTCCTTCAGATTTGTCTTCTTCTCTTGTGCGTTAAATGCTTTCTTGTCCTCTCTTTTATGTCTCTCTTCCTTTCTTTCTGATTTCTCTTCTCTGTTCCATCCTCATCTGGTTTGTCTTCTGTCCTTTCCTCTTCCATATTTGTTCTCTTCTGTCATGTCTTGCTTTAGTTGTCATCTTTCTTCTCATCCCATCCTCTTCTGGTTTGTCATCTGATCTTTTCTGTCCTGTTTTTCTTTGATTCATTTTCAGTTCTCTCCTGTTTTCTTATGTTTTGTCTACTTCTAACCTCTTCTCTCTCGTCTTTTTGTCCTTGGCCTGTCCTGTTCTGGACATATTTTGTGGACATTTCTTATGAATAATTGAGAAAATAATCATTAGTTGCAGCACTTGTCCTTTCCTTCTGTTCTGTCTCCTTGTTTGGGTCATGTCCTTCTCTGTTTCTCATATGTCCTCTGACAATTTGCTGTCTTTAATTATATACTGTCTTCCTCCAATTTGTCGCCATTTGTTGGTCTGTCTGTCCTCTCCTGTCTTGTTCTTTTCTATTTGTCCTTGTCTGTCTTCATCTTTCCTGTTTCCTCCGCTGTTTCGTCGTCTTGTTCTTGTCATTCCCCCATCTGCTTTGCTGTCTTCTGTCCCTTCCTTCTCTGATATGTCTCCTTCTTGTCTTGTCCTTCTCTATCTTTTTTCGTCTTGTCCTCATCTCTTCTCTGCTGCTCTACTGTGTTGTGTGTTCTCTGACAGCTCAGAGGAGACACCAAAGCAGCAGGACCATTCGACTCTCAATATGCACCTTGTTTACGAGTCTTAAACGACAGACAGCCCCGCTAGAGCCTCCTGTGTCAGAGGACGGGAGCAGAGGATCTGCTCGGGTTGAATGCAGACACAACCCGATGATGACAGCCCACATGAGCACGCTCAAGATGAGCTTATTATATCAAGGTGCACCAGTACACACAGGTGCAGATTTAAACTGATGCTCTCTCCATCTGGCCACATGAGTGCATCACCACAGGGTAAAGGCAATCTGTACATGTCGACACAAACACTGTCTGAGTGATTAAAAACCCACTGACTGTGCTCATTTAGAGGGAGAGTTAGGAGTCCATGTATATGTGTGCTCTCATTAGTGGTGGAAGATGCACACATCTTTTAACGGTCGTGTGTAGGTTTTGGAGGCATCTAAATGGTATATAATATTTGTAACTATGTTTTCATTAGTTTATAATCACCTGAGAATAATAATTGTTATGTTTTCATTACGTTAGAATTAGCCATTTATATCATGGCGGGTCCTCCTCTACAGAGTCAGCACTGTTTTTCTTGAGTATCTCAGAATGGACAACTGAACACTGGCTCTAGATACAGTAGGGCCTTTTCCTTTTTTGTGTTTAAGTCACAACCGCTGTAGTTCTCCTGCACGTTTGCCACACGGGGGAAGTTTCAGTTCTGCAACCTCACCGCTAGATGCCCCTCAATCCCACAATGGACCTTTAAATATAAGTACTAATACAAGTGTGTAAAATTACTCCATTACAAGCAAAAGTCCCGAATTCAAAATCCTAATAAAGCAAAAGTACAAAAAATATTGTCAGTTAAATATACTTAAAGTATCAAACTAATTCTGCAGTAAAATGCCCCCTGTTACTCTTTAATATGGTATATGACATTATTAGATTCTTAAAAATAATGCATTAATGCACAAGCAGCCTTTTACTGTCACAGCCGCATTGATGTGGTAACCAATCTTGGTGTCAGGCCTCCTCAAAGGAACCACAAGATAAGTCGATGTCATGAGCTAATTAATAAGAGAGGAAAAAAAATAATAATTTTGCTCCACAAAACTGTGTTATTTTTTGTATATTTTTTGTATAATCTTATTTGTGAAATAAAAAAGATCATTATATCTCTTTGGGTCTCAAACTGTTGTTTAAAAAATCTAAAAAGTCTACAGGGAAAACCTTATTTGGTGTAACTACTGACACCTCATGGACATCTAAGGGGCTTCAACCAGACACTGCATTTTTTTGTAAGAGATTGCAAGGCAACAAGATTGGTAACTTCTGGTATAATCTTAAATAATGTGTTGTATTTTTTAAGCTTATCATTTGTTTTTTGTTTTTTATTTATTAACAATCTTACTCTGAAAAGTAATTGGCAAACACAGCTGTTAGATAACTGTAATGGAGTAAAACTTTATCTACCTCTGAAATGTGGTGGACTAGAAGTATTAGGTTGCATTGTACTACAAGTGCCTCAAAATTGGACCTAAGTACAGAACTTGAGTAAATGCACTTAGTCACTTTTCACCACTGCTTTTTGTGTATCTGTATGTGTGTTTACATGCTTGTGTGCTGTTGCGCTGCAAACCACATGACGTGTGTTTACCCGGAACTCTTAATTAACACCCTTGTCTCTGCTCCGTCATTGTGACCAGAAAAGGTAACTCTCCCCAGCCTTTTCTCACCACTGCGCCTGCTTGTTTGCTACTTGTTCTCTAACTTGCTCACCTGCCACATTCCTGTGTGTGTTTGTGGGAAACCCACACGTGCGTGTGTTTGTTGGTTCTGTATGCTTGTTAAATGCGCTGTCACTGAGGAGTCGAGAACGCAAATGGACAGGAAGCCAAATTAAAATTGTGTACGTTTCCTTTCACAACCTGGTTTAGAAAAGGTGGAATCGAGTAACGTTTTATCAAAGAAAGTCACAAACAGAAATGTTCAGAAAGTCACGTCCACAAAGTGAGAGGGGACTGTTTTTATTCATTATTTATGAAGCGTACCGCCAGGTCTAATAAACACTGAGATGTTATTCAGATGCCTCAAAATTAATAGACGTCGTGAACTTTATAACATTCCTCTGTCGCGTTGTTGTGTAAGTCAGAGTAGATGTTCGGCGCAGAATAAGAATCATGTGCATTTATGCAAGTGAGCAAACATGAGGCTGAAAGTGTGTTTTGTGAATTTGTTTAAAGGCCAATATTAGCATATAGCGACAGACAGGCCTGAGTCCTGACTTCCATTCAAAATCCCCGGTCCACGCTGGGTTCTCTAGTGCCAGTCAATCACCACACACCTCTGAAACTGAACGTAGACAGACATGAAGAGAACCTTTCACACCTGGGTGGAAGGTTGTAACCTTTTAGCCAGTAGCTCTTCCAGTGTTGTGGTAGCGGAGGGGCCTTGGTGAGCAAAAAAGGGAAATAAGAAGATAAGAAAAGTTAAGAACTCAGAGGCAGAGCAAGTTTTCCTCCCTCTATACGCCTAACCTTTAAGCCGAGTGCCCCCCCGTGACTCCTGGATTCCTGATTAGTTTACAGTATACTCCCAAATCAGCATAATAAAGCGTGTGATGAGGCTGATGAGATCTAACAGTCTGCTCTTGTTTACCCCGCCGCAGCACCAGCTCCTTCTCTGCATGTGTGTGTGTCTGACCCCGAGGCACCGAGTCACTTGATGCGCCTTGCATCTCTCTCTAACAAACATTTACACGCACACACATACACACACACCCACACAACCCCCCCACTGGTAGAAATCCTAGTTGTGCTGCCGGATCTCAGCGGAGGCCGGGAATCCACATCCCCTTTAGGCTAGTCCTGGGGTGCATTTACTCCACACACACACACACGCAGAAACAAACACAAGCCCATAAATACATGCATGTGCACACACACACACAGACGCACGCTATATCTTAATGAGAGAAGGAGATGGTACTGTGAAGGCGACAGCAGAATGAAACCTGCTCACCAAGGACTGACCTGTGGTTCATGGGCGGCAGCAGCTCGGCAGGGAGCTCCTCTCCCAGCGCTGATCAGAGGGCTGCACCGCCGAGGCTGCTCACGCTGACGGCGCTGGAAAAACCAACTGATTAAACGCCACTGTCGCCTCAGCTCAGCTGCTATATGGAAAGAAAGCTTCCTCTCTTTTATATTTTTTTTTCACTCACTGTTTGTTTGTCAGTCTCCTTTGTTTTCTTTGTCCTCTGCCGAGACAGCGGTGCCGGTGGATTGGAGCTGTGAGCGTGAGGGATTTGTGCGTAATTAGCTGAAACGCTCACCCAAGCAAGCACAAAAAGTTAAATTTTAAACTTTTTGAACTATGCTCCTTTTTAACGGTATTTCACTGACACTCTGCTTCACTTCCAAGATCAAAACCTTGCTTCATGGTAGAAATATATTTTATTTGAGTCTTTGGAGTACATGGACAGCAAAACGGCGCTGCCAACTCGCAAGTCCTATTAACAAGTTGTGCAAACTTAAAATTGTGCAAAGTGTGTGCATGAAGAAAAGTCATGACTGTGAGACGATATGAATATATTGATGAAATGTTAACAGAGTGACAGACGGATTAATTGGATCTGCTGACCACTGTTTTAAAGCCATGTAATCCCACCCTGTCCGTTATGTACGACTATAGAAGCTCCTTTGACTGTTTTTTTGACAGAGAAGCTCACTCGACTGAAACACAATGTTCAATTGTGCTGTGTTTGTGAGGAGTTTCTGCTTTAGAGATATTGTTTTGCTCCCTTGGGTTTCAAAAGTGAAGTAAACCAAAATAAAAGCTGACATGATTTGAAAATTATTGAATTTATTTAAAGTTCCAGCAGCTGAACAATAAAATGAGACAGTTTACAATGAAAAAAAAAAACAGATAAAAGGTCATTAGATATGAGGGAGGGATGAGAGTTGGTCCACAGGAGACACAGAAGACGATACAGCTTTGGGTCAGAGGTTGAGGGCGGCCTGGCCTCGCCCGCCTGCCACACCTCTCCACCGGCAGCCAATTCACAGTTCCCTGGACCACAGAATAGGGATTCTCTGTCTGGGTTTGACCATATAAGGTGCGGATAGAACATTGTTGAATGTGGAGACATTCTGGCACAAAAGAAGGGTTAGAAGACTCTGCCCATTATCTGTGCCCTCTGGCCTAGTTGGGTGAGTCATCCAAGGATGGGCAGCGACTCTGCCAGCCCGGGGCCAGACTTCGCTGACTGCCAGCCCCCTCGTGCCACATGTACAGTGTCAGCAAGCCTTTGTTGCTTGGCCTCGACAAAGCTGTGTGACAGAGTGCAAAAAGCTTTTTTTTTTAACCTCCATAGAAAAATAAAATTAAATCATTGTTCATTTTAAATTCACAATTCATTTTTAAAAAGTTATAAAAGTATGACATGCTAGGATACGACTTGAGCACAATGGTTTGCTGAGGCAAGTGTTCAGTCAGCCGCCCTCCACCCTACTGTACCTCACGCCCTTGACTGCCACAGTTTGGCCGGGGGCTTCTCTGGCCAGAGTTGACAGATCATGGAAGGGCTGGAAGAAAGACAGGACAGGGGCAAACAAAGGAGGAAGCTCACTGCCATGCCCTTGAATGACAGAGAGCTGCTCTAACAGACAGACAATAGCCACCTTGCATATCCGGCCAAGTCAACTTTTCATTTATCTTTCCCAGTTTTGTCTGCCTTTTTTGTAATTTGAAAGTTAGCCCCTCTCATTTCAAAGTCACTGTCCACCCTTTGCCCCTGCTGTGACAGCCAGGAGAGGAGTGAATATCTCTAGGCAAGAGAGAAAGAGAGAGACTGAGCATTATCTCATCCGGGCCCACCGGCAGCAGAAGGAAGGAAAGGAAGAAAAAGGAAGGAAAAGGGAAGGTGAAAAAAGAACGACCGGGCAGGGGCAGCTTCAGGAGGGTAGGGAAGCTATGGCTGGCAGCACAAAGAATGGCTCTCCTTCTGTTTTTCAGCTCCATTAATATCTGAGCTCCAGCCTGCATATATCCTCATTCATTATTCATGAACCGACCAGGAAAGAACGCAAGCGGGGAGGAAGGTGGGAAAGCAAAGGCCAGAGATAGTTCCAATCAGTCCTGGTTTAAATGACACTGAGTGACAGAGCCTGGGGTTTTATGGCTCGCTGTTCAAATGAGACACTGCGCCGTGGTAAAAGGTCCACGCCGGCACGCCGTTAATGACCAGCAGGACGTATTAGAGGCTGCACCACTCGTAAAGCTAGCCGCCACACTGGGTAGCAAATCTGCCCAAACTAACTTATCATGGTTCTACACGGCAGCGCCGTGTGAACACTAACACATAGTCTACTAACCTGAACATGACCTGAGCGAAAGAGCAACTGGGTGCAGTTTTGAAGGCTTGCAAAAAAACTGCCTTTGACTTATGATGCAACTTTCACTGATCAGACTTATCAGGCTATTTAAAAACATATTTGCAGGCACTTTTTTCACCAAGTCTGCCAAACAGACCTAAAGTATACGACACTCAACCGAGTTTGACACCACACTGCTACAGTCAAAGGATAAATTGGTAACATTGTTTTTTGTTGTGATGAACAAAAGACAGAATTATTAAAAACACATCAATGAGCCACAATGTTGCACTGGGTGACATTTTGCCGTTAGCAGGATGAACTTGGGCACTGTAGTTTTTTTTTGAGCTGTATATTGTCCAGAGTATCAAATATGTATTTATCCGCTGCTGAAAATAGTCCTCCAACAAACGCACTATTTACTCCTGTTTGAGATGTGCTACTGTAAAAACTACAGTGCCCAGGTGTTTTAGAAAATTATTTAGCCTTTTTTAAGATTTATAAAGGTTAGCCATTTTTAAAAAAACAAAAACAAAAACAAAAAAACATCATCAGACGGAACAATTTATTCTGGTATGGGTATATAGGGAATTTTAAACGTATTGTAAAATGGACAAACGCATTGTTGGTTTTTGGTCTTTTCATTGGATTTACAGACAATAAGGAAAAAGTACAATATAAAGGACTTGTTCTTTAACATCGTCTTGGTTTATAAGTCCCCAAACTATCTGTAAATTACATTATTAACACAACCTATTAATTATACAAATGTTTTATTCTTTGGGAAGTGAAACACTCTATCAGCTACGTCTCAGTATTCTGTCTTAAACCTTAAATCTTTTTTGTGATTATGTATTATATGCTGTTAATATTGATACTGTTCCTTCTTGCCTTTGTGTGCTTAAACACTCTTGAATTGAACTGAATTTGATGCTTAGTCAGATCAGTGAATCCACTGTCCCTCAGGCGCCGGTGTCACTTTAAAAATGCCACGCGCCTACCAGGATCATTGTTCAGAGATTAGTGAACAAAAATGAAAACAAGCCTTCAATGAATATGTTACAGTAAAAGGGAATTTTTAAGCAGAATGTATAGTAAGCATTTTGCAAAAGACTCAAAAATATTTTATCATCTCATGGGGCATCTGGTGAGTATGCCTTCACTGCCTGTGTGTGTGTCTATGTGTGTATATGTGTGTGTGTTTTCCTCAAGTCTCAGAAATGGTAATGCCCTTAACCCCAATGCAGGGAAGACTTAACAGTTGGTATTGACTTTGTGAACATTTACCATTGAGGATTCAGACTATTCAATTCTATTTCAACTGAGGGCTGCAGACGGAGAGGGAGGAAGTCCCTAGGCTCCATGTTGCTCACACACAAACACACACACACTCGCATACACAAGCACACAGCCGCACACACACTCAGACTGCGTGTTGAATGTGTTATTCTCCAGTGATATCGACTCAATCGGATTTTAACCCCTCTCTGCTGAAGCCGTACAGAGACAAACGCTCTCAACATAACAAAGGCTGTGTGTGTGTGTGTGTGTGTGTGTGTGTGTGTGTGTTCTGTCTGCATGTGTGTACTTCTTGAATTGTTGTTTCAGATGTGTAGCCCTTTGAATAGCCGCCACACAGGGGAGTACAAATGTGCCACTTCCGTCATTGTAAATCAAAATAAAACTATAATCTTCAATTTTACTCCTTGAAATCCACTTCTTGTGTGTTTCAGTAATGGTTCAACATTTAGGAAATTAAAATGAAATTATTTGAATCTTCCACATCATGAGGCCCATAGTGCAAAAGCACAAGAGACTTACGGTGACAGAGTGACTAACTTCTGCCAGCCAAGCAGCTAGCTTCTGGTTTAGCTCTTCACTAACTTGAATGGAGATAAAAATGATTTAACTGTGCAGCTCTTCTAGACTGTAGAATTGTCATCAGATCAAATGCATTAAATCCCAATGCTTAAACAAATTGTTTAGCAGGGGGTTGTGACCAGTGACCAGTAGTGTAACTAATTGCTAAAAAAAAAGTAATAATATTACAGTTACCCCAAAAACAAATAACTTGTTACGTTACTTTTGTTATCACCCCACTAGCGACATTGGCAGATTCGTTTTTGTAATTGTTGCACTGTGCATGCATGTCACAATGCAGCAAGCTAATTTACCTTAAGCAGCTGGAAATAACAAAATCAGTTTGATTTCGTTGGGAAGAAAGATGACAAGAACATTGTTGTTCCAGGTTGTGAAAAACACGTCCTCAAACCTAAAACTTAAAACTCCTACTATGACCAACAGCACAACAATGTGAAGCTCCAGGAAATACACTCTACCAAAGGTGAGCCCTCCTTTGCAGAGGTTGGCTGTACCTCTTTGCTGGCCAAACAACCAAAACTAAATTTTAATTGTGGACAGCTGCAGACTCCAAGCAACAACAAACTAATGAAGCTTTTGGCTAGATATGTGGTGGATGAAATGTTATCTGTCTCCACGACTGCCTTCCCGTCTTTCAGACAGATCCTTTGGAAAATACTGGTCACAAGCAACAGAACACCCCTAAGTGAAAAAACAAACAAAATATTGTGAGCCATAGCCTCATGCTACACTTACCGGTGATTACCCTGACATTAACACAGAGGCTCACATGCAAAGTCATAATGTGAAGGAGAAAGGACGCAATAACCAATTTTGTGGGGTGTAATGAAAAAGTAATGTAACGAGTAGTGTAACTAATTACTGTTGGCAGGGGGCAATAAGTAAAGTAGTAACATTACTTTTGACAAGAGTATTAAGTAATAAGTAATGGATTACATATTTAGAGTGAAACAAAGGTATCCATTGATTTACAAGCCTCTCTTTCACAAGTTCACAAGTCACCCAGAAGTTGTAATTTCACATTTGGCCACTATGTAAAATTGGCCTTAAAGCCTGATGCTGTTCCTGGGGGCTAGGTAACTTCCTGGAGTCTTCCTGCCTGGTGAGTGGTCCTGGGAAAGAAACTGTCCGGCACATAACACCCCATAAAATGGATGTGCTCTTCGGTGTTTGTGCAGATTAAAGAAACAAGATGCAACATGTTCATTACTGAGCTTTAGAGCTGCTGGTCAGCAGATTTAGTTTCCACTGGACAGATCCAGGCTGTTTCCCCCTGTTTCCAGTCTTTGTGCTAAGCTAAGGTAACCGTCCGAAGCCCTATATTAAATGGACAAGTATGAGAGTGGTACAGGTAGCGCTTTCCCAAAATGCAAATAAGCATATTTCTTAAAATTTGAAACTATACCATGTTATACCATATTAATTTTTACACTTTCAAAGCTGCCTTAGCCTTTCAGTCTTTGCTCCTCTCACTTTCCTCAGAATAGATTCTGTGGTTTTCTGTCCTCAACCATTTTTCAGTCCCTGGCCTGTTCAAACCCTACCAATACTCTCTGAGGATTGATTCCACGCAGCCACACATCCTACCGGGACACCCCCCTTCAACCACCCACCCACATCATTTATACATGTGAGCATTAGGACTTGTCAGAGCCTCTCAGTCAGGCCCTTTATCAGTCCAGGCCATAGATTCTCATTAAACGGGTGAATCCCCAGTCCCTGACACTTTGGCCATCACACGTCCACTCTGCCGTCTCTCCACCACTGACCATTTATCCGATCCAACTGGACAGATAGTAGTGGAGCCACTGTGCTATTGTTTGCCTCTCAGAGTGCGTGTGTGGCATTTCTTCACTTTCCTCATATCATGCTGGCAAGCACGCACTTTCAAACTGCTGCAAGCATACACAAACAAATACCTCACATTCCGAAATTAGTCAAAAATCCCATCCAGAGCCAAAAAACTGTATTGCATGTGCATCAGTGTATCTCTGCTTACTGTTACTTGACTGGGCGATTGGCTAATCAGTTTAACCAGTGGTCAAACACGGTCAGGAGATATCCAGCACTGTGTGGTCACTAGATAAGAGGCACTACTCCTCGCAGGCCGGGCTAGCTGCCTCGTTAGTGTTGGGTCACTGAACTGCCGTCCAGATTTCTAAATGGCCACTCAAAGCTCAGAACTGGATTTTTGTGAGTGTGTGTGTGGATGTGAGACCGGTGCTGTCTCTCTGGACTTTCTCACTGAAGGCTCGCTGTTTACTGCAGTTAACCACGTCCCCTCAGCGCGTCTTTGCGGGGGGAAATGTTTAACAGGGGTGTTTGTATACCTGTGCTGTTGCTGACTTGAGATTAGAGTCGAGCTGCTGACTTTTTTCCCCCTCTGTTGGGGATGCACACACACACTCCTGAGGGGCTTTGTTGTAATATTGAAGCAGGTAAATATCAGTGGCATACAGTATTTAGTAGGCCTCTTCCAGCCCCTTGACCCTGTGTCTTTCTCTGCACACACACACACACACACACACACACACACACACACACACACACACACACACACACACACACACACACAGCCCATCTCCAGCCCCTGACCCCCACAACC
>JAPZEB010000021.1:11465012-11476017 GCA_029783705.1 Chaetodon striatus | reverse complement strand
CATTGTTATGGCCAACTGTAAGTAACCATCTTCAATGTTACCGTCATGGACTTTATTTAAATATCAGGAAAGTAAACAGTGTTTTGTGAAGTCATGTCATTGTATCTGTCATCCATAAGACTTTAGGATGTAAAAAAGCAGAGTTTTTAAATGCTATATGTATGGAGATTTTTCCATTATCAGACAACACATTATATTTAGTTATTGAGGTACCAATGTGTACAAAAATATATAGAAAAATGGAAGAAAAAACAAGAGAACAGACAGATCACAAAAAAATACAGTAAACTAAGGAACAAAAAAAAGTACATGCATCATGCATCATCTCAGTGCCTATAGGACGAACCACATGTAGAGATATGAGTTCATAGTTTAAGGTCGGGTAGACTGTTCACATCGTTTATTAATGGGCTCCAGGTTTTATAAAATCTCTTAATGAAGATGTTGAGGATGCATTTGCATTTCTCCAGCTTTAATCTGTTTGATGGAGGGATTACATCCTTCCATTTAAACTGATTTCAGCATCTAGCTAATTGGGAGGAAAAGGCTATGATGGATGACTAGAGAGGACTAAGTTTTAAGCAAGACCACAACATACAGTGGATGGTGACTGAGTCTGTTTTCACCTGTCACATATAGGGCCTATGTTTTTGGAATATTTTTGCAACTTTAGATTAAAAGAGGTGTAGCTGATGTAGCACTCAAAACTATTAAGGTGCATCTTGAGCATAGAGAAGCCAAATGAACCCTAGATGGAGCCATAGTGGGGAAGTGTTGGAAAATTGGAAACCTCTCTGTGTGCAAATTTCCTGATTTGTAAATAATGGGGGGGAAATGAACACTAGTCAGGCCACATTTCTGGATAATTCCTCAAAGCTGGCAGAAGCATTGTCAATATACAGGTCCTTAATGCTACGTGTACTCTTGTCATACCAAATTTGGAAGCCTTTGTCTGTTAAAGATGGTTAGAAAAGATGATTGTTTGTGACGCATAAGTGACTAGAAATGTTACAAATACCCAGGCATGTTTTTAAATTGCATGATTGATTTACAATTAGTAGTATATCTAAGTATGTCAATGAGTCAGTTGAAAGATTAAATGGCAATTTAGGAAACTCCTCAGCATGCCTGTTAATGAGAAAGTCTTCACTTTTGTTTAAATTAAGTTTTTACCCTGATATTTTCCAAATTCTCCAAGAACCCTGCAGACTTCAGGTGAAGTCAGAGCGGGTTGATAACATATAATAATAGATCGTCTGTATAAAGTGAGACAGTGTGATACTGTGCATACTGTGCATCTAAGAGCTGTGGAAAGTGTCTCTTTAGCCAGAACAAAAAGTAGAGGATCTAGTTTATCTCCTTCTTTAGTCTCTATCTGGGAAATAATCAGAGGAGATAGAATTGGTATAATATTCACTGATGAATGTTTTATGTTTTAATGTTTAATGTTTTAATCTAAAAATGTAGCTGCCTTTTCCTGCTACCACTCCTGCACAGTGTATTACTTTTAAATTGTAATATATGATGTATGATATTTAGCACCTGTATTTTCTCTTATTTAAACATAAGCTGATTTGCATTTACACAATATTGGCTTAGAGTTGTTTCAGCACATCCAGGAGCATGCTCAACATCTACATGAGCAAATCTTTAAAGCCACAACGTTTCACCAAGAGACTAATGTAACTTTTTCTTGTCGCGACTTACAGTGTTGCAGCGATCAATTCTGACTTTCAACTCGGCATCACAGGCTCTATTATAAGTAAAAACCACACTAAGATGAGACAAGGAAATATGACATCTTTTAGCTTTCTTTTCAAACTTCTCAGACCCTAGATTTTCCACAAATTCAACAAAACACCTCCACAATCCACCAACCAGAAGATAAGTCACCATAATGATGATCAACATAATTTTAGAGTATTTTATTTATATTTATTATTTATTTTACAGACTGAATCAGTAGCTTATTTGAAGTTTACATGTTGTGCAGCCTGTAAAAGTTGGTCTTCTGCTGTGACAGATTCAACACTGTCATATCAGTAGCTGCGAGAAGACTTAACCACTAACCACAGTCAGAATTTCCAGTTAATCTAATTTACCACAACTTTGTACTGCAGGAAGGACACAGAAAGACAGACAGTCCTGTCCTCAGAGTGTGGACAGGACAGGCATGTGAAACATGCATGTTTCACACTCTGCCCTGTCTTTAAGTTTTTCTGTGTCCTTCCTGCAGTACAAAGTTGTGGTAAATTAGATTAACTGGAAATTCTGACTGTGCATTCAGCACGATGTAGCTGATGCATGCATTATATCAGGTAAGAGTACTGGCAGTGAAGTATTTCGACTTGAAGGTGACCTCCAGCATGATCTCTTTCTAATAGTCACTGCTGCTCCTCCTGTGAGCACAGACTCTCAGACAAACACCATTTAAAACCTGACATTACCTCCAATCACCACGCATAACACCCAAAGTCGAAATTTTCTCCTTTACAAGTCCATTTGCTCTTATAGAGGACTACGGATAAGACTGAGATATTCATACAAGTATTGTAGTAGTACAGCTTGCTTTGGAAGAGTATTTCAAAGTGTTACAGTCATGCAAATAATATTTTCTCATTTCCTTTTCTAATCTCATTTCAATGTGTTCTCCAGCCACCACACAGGCCCCTCCACCTCCACAGTGTGAGTATCAGTATTCTTTTTTAGATATAATACACGCCATCTTCACTCCTGTATTTATTATGTTGGTTTCCAGTATTTCTCTGCAGACAGATCTGTACAGTGAGTGTACAGAGTGTTTGGATTCTTAGCAGCACGTTCAACATCTACATGAACAAACTGTCATTAAAAGATGTCATCAGGTGGTTTATATTAACTATGTGACGTTATAACTCTGTTCATTTTGTTTTGCAGGTTCTTACAATGTCACACCCATCAACTCTGGCTTCAAGATTGACATGATGATAAACTCTACTCATGGCAACTACATCATAAACTTTACAGACAAAGGCCGAAAGAAATCCACTGTTGAGTCCTTCAATGGAACCTCACATGAAATCAGACACCTGAAGCCCTGTACTGAATATGAGCTCAGTGTTGCATATCGTGATAATGCTGGCTATGAAACACTCTGTAACAGCACTGAAAGTAAAATTAAGACAACTGGAATGAGTGAGTAAAAATAATTCATGTTGTTGAATTTCATCTCATTTTCCTTTAATTTAAGAAATGAGACAGACAAATTTGTGCATTTCATTTCACTTGTGTATTTCAGGTAGAGGTGACATTACAGAGGTCAGCTGCATGTCTGGATATGTTTGTTACCAGAGTGATTGGAACATCAGCTCTTCACTGTCAACATCCAATAATATCTCACCTGAGCCGTGCCAACGTAACAAGAGAGTGTTCTGCATTAAACCTGAATACAAAGACATCTGCACTGATCTGACTACAACCTTCACTTCAGGAGACTGTGCGAATTCCTTCAGCCTCACCAAAAGCATCACTGTTGGTATGTACAGTAGAGTCCTCGTGTAGTTTGAATTTCATGTAGTGTATTTCTTATATCGTCATGTTTAATGTTTGAGCTGTTTTCTTTATTCAACAGATTTCTTAAATCTAAGTGACATAACTCAGACAGCTCCCACTGGACTTCCTGCAAAAATAAAACCAGAATTACCTAAACGCTGCACCAATCTCACCATCGATTACACCTGTCAGGGTAAGTGGAAAGACTAGAGGTAAAGAGACTTCGTATGTCACCAACATTATGAATGGATTTACATGAAAGTGGACAGAGGCACATGATTATTTGTTTGCTGTGAATGTGTTCACATTGAAATGTAACTGCTCGTTGGCATCAAGAGACAAATCCAAGCTGTTGGAGAAATGCTGTCGTCCTTGTGTCTCCTCAAAAGATGAACTCGGTAACATGAAGAATGAGTCTGAGCTGGAGCCCTTCACAGATTACACCTGTACTGGTCAGATCAAGAACAACAATGTCCCCATTAATCAAACCACTTCAATCAAGTTCCGTATCGACTGTGGTATGTTAATATTTACTTCACCTCAGTGCAATGATAAGAACAATAAGTGTGTATCTTCAGATAATTGTGGAGAACAGAACAGCTCCAGATGTTTAGCTCAGTGTTACAGATGTCTGATATCTTCCAACAGATCTTACAATAAAAACAGAGCTGAGTCCAACCTCAAGCACCATTTATCTGACATGGACCACGAACAGTATGAACTGTCCAGTTCTTCCTCGTCTTCCAAACCTTTCATATGACTGCAGCTGTGCCCCTCCTTCCAAACACAAACTCAGTGGTGAGTAAAAGTATTCAGATTAACTCTTATTTTACTGATTTACAGGAAGTCTTTGGAGATTATTTTACTGGTCAGTTTATCTAAATAGTGAAACACACTGCCGACATTTGAATCATCCATGGACCTCCATTTCTCCATGCTAACACTTTAGCGTGCTGAGTGAGAGTAGGTGTAAATAACCTGAGACTGCTGAAGAAGATGAGACAAGACATTAAATATAATACAGAATAAACTGAAATGTCAGAGTTTAGTTTCAACAGGAAGTAAACAAGGTCAGGAAAATAATCATTTTACAGCAGCTGGTTGTTTATTGGAAACCAAAAAATTCACGTACAAAACACTGGTTAGCTTCAGTGTTACATGTTAAATTTACCAGTCTGCTTGCAGGTAAACAGCACATGATGTGTACTAAAGTTTGAACTTGCAGAGGCTGGTGATCTAACAATGACACATGGATGATTGATTGAGTCATTGATTAAGATCAACTTTATTGTCACTTTATGGGTCACTTGACCAACAGAACAATCTGCTGTTATTTAGTCTCTGTTGTTTTGTTATTCAGTCCAACACAACAACACAGCTAATGAAACTATGTTGCAGTTCCAGTTGACAAAACTCAAACAGGAGGAAAGTGTCGTTTCACTGGACTGGATCCATACACCAAGTATGAGTGTACAGTTCAACCCAAATACAACAACAAGGAAGTTGCTACACCAACTAAAGATACAAAGAAGACTGAGGCTGCAGGTAAGTGTCTGAAACAGTATATTTTGGAGAAGATTACAGTAAACACCTGAAAGAAACAAAAAAGCTGACCATTGTTTGTTAAATGTGTGTATTTCACATGTTGTTGAATATCCAGTTAAGACATCTGTGTGTCAGTTAAAGTAAATATCTCACACTGTCTTATGATTAAACTGCTAAATGTTTCACTATGTGAGAAAACTCATGACGCACTATGACAGTATTTGATAGTAATATAATAGTATAGTATTTGAACTCCGAACATCTATAATTAATTATTCAATTATTATTAAGCTAATTACAGCAATTATAATTTTAACTGCAATTTATTCTAATCATGATCAATATATGAAGGATGTAATTGATCTGATTCTTTATCCCGTCTGTCTTTTTTAACAAATAACATTAAATGCTGATAATCAGACATCATATCAGACCCTGATGTAAATAATAAAATACATTGTGTATGCCTACAGTGTAAGAACATCACATTACAAGCCATGATAATGAACATTACAGTGTAGCTCCAGTCATTAGGAAAGTACAGTGGTTATTCAAAACATTTTTTTTTTAAATTACATTGATTAATTACATTTGCAGTGACTGTAAGTGCTGTTTTTAAATGCTTAATATAAAAAGCAACTTTAAAATGAAAGTTTTTAAAAATGTACTTGTTATTGCATTTACTTATGTGGCTGCCGATCATATGCCATGTCATGATTCATTTGTTTACAGCTTTAACACCTACAGTTCCTATTTCATGAGAGCTTTATTTTAAGAATGACTGTGTTTAATTTAAACATGTGATACATGTGACGTCCAACCTACGATCCCTCACTTCCATAACATTACAGCTGTGTGGGATAAATGGAAAAACAAGACGTTACATTTAAAAGCTGTCATCATTCATCATTTAAAAACATACAACACAAAAGAACGATAGTTTAAAATATATACTTATTTTTTGTTTGTTTGTTTGTTTTTACTTTGTGTTTCCAATCAGTTGTTTTCTATGTAAGATAAATGATCTTTCTTTGCTTTGCACATCTTGTCTTTATATCACCAACAGAGCAACAGACTAATGATGCTAATCTGTGTTAAGCTGCTGTTACAGCAAACTAAAATATTCCTTTGACTGTGAGTAAGCATTTTGTTGTATCTGAAGGAAAGTATGGTGTTTCTTACAGAACCAGAGGGTAGTCCTGATGTGACTTGGACTAATCCAGAGCATAACGTGGTCAGAGTAGTCTGTACTTATGGAAAACAGTTCAATGGACCTGACAGGAAATACTCTGCACGTCTGTATTATAATGGTGAACTTCAGGAGGAGAAGCCTAAAGTACCAAACTGCATCTTTGACTTTAAAGATCTGAGCTACTTAACAGAATACACAGTGGAGGTTTGTATAATCCTAATTTTTGGTTTTACAAAATAATTTCAACTTTAATCCTCATATTTCTTCAAATGCTATAATTCCTGATGACGGGATTTTCTGTGTTTCCAGGTGTTTGTTTTCAACGGCAAATTTAACAGCACCCCCGAGATAGAAACTGTGACCACTTCATGTATGTGCTGTTTTAATGACTTAATTCAGTTTATTCATCTGACACATTTTGTTCTGAGATATACACATCCATTTCTGTACATTGTATCTTTGACATCAATGCCAACACTTTCACTTTATTTCCCCATCGTTTCACAGACAATGACAAAGCTCTCATTGGGTTTCTGGTCTTCCTCATCATCCTGACGTCTGTGGCTCTGATTTTGGTCATCTACAAGATTTACATTCTGAAGCGCAGAGCCTCCCAGTAAGGATAATTCTGCATCAGTTTCACTGTCATGTTGTTTCTGATTTTTGGTTTATTTCTGTGATTGCTTGGTTTAACATGAATACACCTGCAGGTTTTCAAGTGATCAGGCAATATCTCTTCATGTACAGTACATGTATACTGTATCTCCATCTGCACTGCATTTTAAACAGAAACATCATCACAGTTCCCTTTTTGTGTATTTCTTCTTTTTCCACTCTATGTTTCACATAATTTAAATTATTTTAAGACAATCTTCAGTGTATAGACATGTATATTTTATTTATTTTTGCAGTGACATGGGTGAAAACATGATGCTTATTTCAACAGCAAGTGAGTAGACTGATGATTTCCTGCTCTTTTAAATAAATGACCCTCAGCTGTAGCAGCTACTGTTTTCAAATGACTTATGATGTTTGTAACAATCACAATATAATCATGTATTCCTTTATTCTTTGTTTGATAATGTAGAAGCAAGAGAAATCGTTTATTTTAAGAAAATATCGAAAATATTTAACTATGTATAATAATGTAATTTGTAGTAATGGCTTGTGATAAGTTAGTATTATTTCAGTATCATATTCTTTCTGTTTCTTATCTGCTGGTCGGTTTGCAGATGATGAGGAGAACCTGATGCTTGTCGAGCCAATTGCAGCAGAGGTGCTACTGGATGCCTACAAGAGGAAACTGGCTGACGAGGGCAGGCTTTTCCTGGCTGAGTTTCAGGTATGTTTTAATACTGTGATGGTTTACAGTGGAGTGGCCGAGAGGGAGGGGGTATGTAGTAAAAGTTCAAGACTGGACTTGAACCAGGGAAATTGGATGTGCATGCTAAGGACCATGGCCAAATATAGATTAGAAAGAGTGTGAAAGGTACTCTTGAACTGTTGCTTGGTCTCTGGTAAATGACGATTTGTTTCTGTTTTCAGAGCATCCCCAGAATCTTCTCGAGGTTCACCGTGAAAGAGGCCAAAAAGCCCTGCAACGTCCCCAAGAACCGTTACGTGGACATCCTGCCATGTGAGTCTGTCCAGCAACACACGTGGCTTTTTAGATAAAAGAGTTAAAAGCTTTCACCAGATGTGTAATGTGAAATTTACCATTAAGATTCACCTACATGTATCTACATGTATGACAACTATTGTGGGAAGTGATGTGAATTAATGAGCAGGACGGTTTTTAATGCAAAATAGGATTCACAGGTTTTTTTATATCAATGTGAAATAAACCCATTACCTTTCAGGTTATGTTTTTATAAGGAGAGAATGTAAACACACTCATCTATTTAGATTTGTTTTAGGGTTGTTAATGTGTCCTCTGCAATATTTTTTAAAAAATCTATTTATTTCTGTCTTGAACCAGATGATTACAACCGTGTCCAGCTGACCACCGGAAATGGAGAGGCAGGATGTGACTACATAAATGCCAGCTTCATTGATGTATGAAAAAGATCATAGGACTACAACTTTTATTCCTTCAGCTGCAGTCATAAGAATGATCAAACATTAACAAACTGCATACAAATTTAGAAATAAAAGCAAGAATGGTCATGTTGAAGGAATATTTCAACCCCCAAAATGATAATTTCCATATCAATTACTCAAAGTCTGCATACTAGACTATACTCCCATAAAATTTCATTGAATTACCACTCAACTCTTATATCTTGCATATTTTGCTTTTTTAAAATTGTCGTGTCATTAACTCATCCCATGTTATGTAGAATTCGTGAAGGAAACTTTGGTTTTCTCGCATGCCTCAATATTAAACAAAGAATCCAAAAAGAGAGAAATTTCTTGATGAATTAGAGTCAAAGGGTTCTGCAGTAAACAACAGCAAAACTACATCAAAACATGTGTTTACAAACGCTCACACAACTTGTGCAGCATAATCCAGGTCTTCTTTATCCAGGTGTATGCTCAAAACTTCCCAAACACATGCATTATTTCTAAAACCTTACTATTTAAAACACTTCAGCGTACGAGAGGTGAGTCTGGGTAAGCGTGTGCGTTTAAACTCTCCTTGAGTTAAGCTGCCATGCTACTCCTCCGTACTCGTGACTGTATATGTGAAAGTGTTTTCAATATTTTTACTGAAATGCATGTGTTTGGGAAGTACTGAGCATACGACTGAATAAATTAGACTTTGATAATATTATACACGCTGTGTGAGAGTTTATAAACAGATGTTACCATATAATTTTGCTGATGTTAGTAGCAGCCCCCTTTTACTTTAAATCATCAAGAATATTTTTCTGTTTTTGGATTCCTCGTTCACCGTGGAGGCATGTGAGAAAGACTTTTTACACGGGGTGAGTTATTGATATACAAATGATCATTTTGTGGATGAAGTATTCTTTTAAAGGATTACATTTGGTCCTCGTGATATTTTTGTGATGATACAAAGCTAACTGAACATCTTTGTTTTGCTCCTGCAGGGGTACAAGGAATCCAAAAAGTACATTGCTGCTCAAGGTAAAGTAAAGCTCTTATATTCTTTACACACTCAGTCACTGCGCCCAGGTTATGTTTCTGACACTTCAAGTGCCTGCCTGTGTGTGCAGCTTATACATTCTGTGTGTGTTGTAGGGCCGAAAGAAGAGACTGTGAGTGACTTCTGGAGGATGGTCTGGGAGCAGCAGTCCTCCATCATTGTCATGGTAACACGCTGTGAGGAGGGAAACAGGGTAAGAACAGGACGTTGGTTATAATGTTACATTAATGTGTGAAAGCAAAAAGAGCTCATGTTCCCACAACTGACTGACTTGAGTCTGTCTGTCACTTAAACACAGCCACATCGTAGCTACCCTGCCACATATACTGTATCAGATATAAACAAGCCCGAAATTAACACTCATGCACACACTGTGGTATAATTTCTTGGAGAATGTTTCTACTTGTTTTATAGGTAGTCTGCTTAACATGCGTCAACTGCACATTTGACTTTTGGGTTTATCAGCAGTGTCACTGATGTCCTACTGATATGCAAAAAGATTTTTGCCACTCACTCCCTCACCTGTCACATGTGTTGCAGGTCAAGTGTGCGCAGTACTGGCCGTCTACAGTGCAAGAGGCGGAGATCTTTGAGGAGTTCATAGTTAAGCTGAACTCAGAGGACTGCTGTCCAGATTACACCATTCGCCACCTCAGTCTAACTAACGTGAGTCCCCGTCAAACATTTAACAGACAAAGTAATGAAAATGTACAAGGGTGTGCATTTTCTGCATCAATTCATGGTGAAAATGTCTTAAATTTTGCCATCATAAAAGTCCTCTGCTACTTAAATGTTTTTATTGGGAGACAAATGCACATGTTGCGTCCCCCCAAAATCTACACCTATGGAAATGTACATTGTTACTTTTAACTTGTGTGTGTAAGTGAGAGCCAGTATATCTTTATCTCAAACATTTCTTTGATTAAATATCAATAAATCTATGTCATGTCTTTGTGTATGTTTGCATAACAATCTGTGTGTGTGTTCACAGAAGAGGGAGAAGAACTCAGAGAGGGAGGTGACCCATATCCAGTTCATGAGTTGGCCGGACCACGGCGTCCCCGGGGAGCCACATCTCCTCCTGAAACTAAGGCGGCGTGTCAATGCTTTCAAGAATTTCTTCAGCGGCCCCATCGTCGTCCACTGCAGGTAAACACAAGCTTCGTTCAGGGTCAGCTAACATTTACTTCTCCTTGCTCCAAATATCAAAATGAACATTTTAATTTGCTGCACTGTTGCACTGTACATTTTGTTCATTCTGTACATTTTATTCATCTTTACACAAAAAAAGTTTATATCTTTATGAAAGTTTGCTACTGTTTCCATCTGGCTAGCTAGTGTAGTTGTACTTGTGCTTGAATGCACTCATTAGGTTTATTCAGGCGTCTTTTTAGGACTCATTTGCCAGCTCGACCTGTACTTGCCACTGATGGACATGTATACCAATGTATATTAATACAACATTATTATCTTGTGTGTAGCGCGGGAGTCGGCAGGACAGGCACCTACATTGGCATCGATGCCATGATGGAGGGTCTGGAGGCGGAGGGCAGAGTGGACATCTACGGTTACGTAGTCAGACTCCGAAGACAGAGATGTCTAATGGTTCAAGTAGAGGTAAAGTGTCA
>JAPZEB010000021.1:11431085-11453346 GCA_029783705.1 Chaetodon striatus | reverse complement strand
CTACGGACAATTTAGAGTCACCAATTAACCTGCATGTCTTTGGACTGTGGGAGGAAGCCGGAGTACCCGGCGAAAATGCTGACATGGGGAGAACATGCAGACTCTGCACGGAGGGGCTCCCACACCCTGGGGTTCGGACCCCCTTGCTGTTAGGTAACCATGCTAACCACTGCATTACTGTGCTGCACTTTTATGATATATATTTTATAATTTCACAGACCACAAAGGGTCCTCGGAGCCCAGTTTGAGAAACAATCTCCACAACAGTCCTTGAAGCTCAGGTAGTTGTAGCTAGTTGCAATGTTTACACCCACAATTTTCAGGTTTCTCATACTTTACATCACTGCTGACAATTGATGACCAAAGCACACCTTAAACCTGCAATAACATTTTTTGGTCACTTGGTGGCTGCAGACACAAGCAAGCAAGCTGCAAACACAACACTGACTCACAGTATCACCATATAAATTATTTTGTGGCAACTTTGTTGGCAAACCTTTGCCTTTTTCCATACACAACAGACACAGAGATATATCTTAGCTCAGTTTTGGTCTCCACCAACTCCTGAGGGAACTATCTGGCTCATCAGCACCACATGCTCCACTATATTCACCAGTTAGTTGCTAATTTTGTCCATCTGCTGTTTGGTGCTGAGCAGGGAGTGTACATTGGGTTTATTACAGCTTGTTTGCTGAGAGCAGCCGCCTGCTGCATCTGGATACAACATTGATGAGAGCGTAGAGAGTGATCCACAACAGGCCATAAAACCATTTTATTGTTTCATTTTACACAGTTATGTGATCCATTAATTATTAATAATCAATTATGGTCGCTTTGAGATTTTTAAAAATTGATTTCCTTTGTTTCAGAGAGCCTTTTTGTCCATGTGTTTGATTAAAGTAAGAAAAAGCTCTTATGATAGGTACTGTATAGTTTAAGAAATGGTAAAAATGTTTGAAAAATGAGTGACTTTTGTGGGGAAACAGTGAGGATTAATCTACAAATACAACAGAGTAAAGTTCAGAATTTTGTACTTTAGGGCCTTTACCATCTAAAAATAAAATATCTTAGGTCCCTTTAATCTCCATTGTTATGATCCAGACAAAAACACTAATTTCTCTCTCATTTTAACCAAACATTTGGCTCACACTATGACAGGAGTGTCTTTAGCAGGGTCAGTTTCCCAGTTTGAATCCCGGGCTTTGTGGGTTGAAGCAGCCCACTCACCTCGGCCATGCGCTGGTCCTCTTCAACAGGAACAAACTTGTCATGCATGCCATGAACCAGCAGAATGGGCACTGTGAGTTCAGCATGGTAAACCTCGTCCCCCTCAGGCCAGTACTGGCCACTCATCATGGCACGCAGCACAAAGGACGACACGTTGAAGGCATTGTTGTCTTTCAGCAGCTGCTTCTCCTTGGCACCCTGTTTAGCAAAGCCGGCCCTGTAGGGGGCAGAGCAGAGGAGATTTACCTAAATTACAAATGGCTTGAAAAACAAAATAGGATTATGATGATATTAAACTGTGAGTGATACGAACACAACACAGTGTCACATGAAAGCAGAATTAGCATACATATCACACTTGTAGCCAGCGACAAAAATGTTTGGATATGACTGTTTAACAGTTCTTGTTCACTTGATTACAGCTGCAAAGTTAGTTTGACAAGATAAATATCAGATCTTTGGACTGATGGACACAGCCATGCTGTCAGCCTGAGACCTCTCATTATATGAGCCTTATCACATTTTACATTTACATGAGAGAAACAGAAAACATCACAGCATGTTTATGACACTCATTGTTCATTTTCGTAGTCATTTTCATTACTTCGAAACATGTGTTAATCCATGAGAGCTCATTCATTCATTCACTGTTGCTGTGGTGTTGCTGTCTGTCCTACTTGAGAAAGCTCCAGGCTAGCAGCGGGGAGAGGCAGTGGAGTACACAGGTGGGCAGGTTGAAGATGGAGCAGAGGCTGGGCTCCAGCGCTGTGGGACCACCACCGTTGATCATCACCATTTTGTGGATCTGATCCGGATACTCGTGTGCCAAGAAGGTACAGAACGACACACTGGGAGAGCAGAGCAGAAGAGGCAGTGTTACAAATGAAATGTAATTGTAATAAGTTGTACTGGGTTACAACTACTGAGAAAATATATCGAATTAAATTACAGTTACTAATCAAAATGTTGGTGATTACAAGGGGGTTAAATCCTAAAATATTCTTCATAGAATAAAGAATATAACATTCATTCTGTTGCTTTGCATCTTTTTGTCGTGTAGGAATGCCTTCTTTTGGCGTAGCCTGTTTCTGGACAGCTTTATTGCCCAGTTTTAAATATTTGTTAGAATACTAATTAAAAAGTAATCAAATTTAATAAGTTACATATCTATGATTAAGTTATTAAAATAGTTACATTACATATTACATTTTTAACAGAGCAATCTGAAGCCTACTGCATTTCAAAAGTGACCTTACCAACATTGGTGAGGACAAGTTATAAGAATGAAGTTGACCCTGCTGTTTGTTTAGTGATAGTCATCTTTTGGTAACTATTATATAAGTATTTAAAGAATGTAAAGCAGATACTTATTTATCAAGAAATCATACCACTGTAACACTATAATATTGAACTGCTGTAAAATAAACAAGAGTGTGTACATATGTTGATAACTCATCACATTGATCAATAAATTGATCAGTCTATATAATGTCAGAAAGTAATTAGAAATACACATAAAGCCAAAGATAGCTAAACTTGTTTTATGTGGCCATCTGTCCAAAACCACAGGTTTTGCAATACTGACCACTGTGGCCACAAGTGCAACTTATAAGACAATGGTAAATGCTTCAAAGTAAAAAAAAAAATCTGTCTGAACATCAGCTACCATAAGACCCTGGTCATACCAGACCGAGTACAGCCATACTGATAAATCCCTAAATGTATTGAATTAAACGATGATGCATTTTATTGTGTATCCATTTAACTTTTTGTCTATGAGAAGAAGATTGTGTTACTTGTTTTAAATCTTAAAATGTCTCACTATAGGACATATAGAATATATGCAGTCATATACAACTGAAAAAGCAGAAGCACCTGTGAAGTGTTGGGCATTTTGCTAATGAAATTAGAAAAATTATTGATTGATTTGATTAATTATTAGTGTGTAAACTAACTATAAACTGTACCAAACTATGTCAAGCTTCAGTTCAATGATGCTCTATGTGATGTAATTATATTATATGTACAGGACATATGTAAATACAAATGACAATGCTTGTCTGGGCTTCTCATACATCACAGATACATGTGCAGCTAAGTGTCTTTTGCGTTCTCACTTTTCTCCCACAAACCCTGAAGCTGTCTTAACCCTCTCTTTTAACTCAACTGTGTATTGTATTAATGTCAAGATGTTAAATTTACCCATAAGAATGTCCTATGAGAATGTTCCTCTTGCGTGCATATCTCTTGAAGATCAGTCTCATGTCCTCGGCCAGGGCGTAGAAAGTGTACGCAGCAGCTATCTGTGGTGCTGAGCTGGCTCCATGACCTGCCAGGTCCGGAGCGATCACCTCATAGCCCAGCCTGGAAAAGAAGTCCAACTGACTTCCCCAGATGTCCAGAGAGCCTCCCACTCCATGGATGAAGAACAGAGCCAAGTCTGCATGTGTCCCTTTACAAGCTGATATCTTCCTCTCACAGTCTATCACTACTGTGCGCTTGGGCTTCCGCCTGCGCTTCCTGGGTTGCTGCGACTGGTCAGTCTGTCCAGCAGCAGATGCCTCTCCTCCTGCTCCTGTTTCAGCTGCTCCGTCTTTTCCAGACTCAGACCTGGGCTCTGGGATGCTGACGGGCGGTGAGGAGTTACCACAGTCTGTCAGTTCAACCTCTACAGTGCTGTTTGGTTCTGTCTCCCCATTCTGGCAGTTTTTCAGCTCAGCACTCGCCCTGTCACCCAAGTTCTCAATGAATAGCTGTCCATTACGGTATACTGTGATCTTTCGTTTGCAGCTTACACTCCCACCCGGCCCAGTGGGTTCCTCCACCACCGGCCGGTCAGGGACTATATGTCGAACTCGCAGTACGCGGCCTGGTTTCACCTCCACAAACTCGTAGCCGTCAGCCGGTTCTGAAGTCTCTACAGGAACCACGACATTGGCAGACTTGTAGGTCAGGCAGCAGAGAAGACCCTCCATAAAGCTGGTCAGCATGGCTGCCACTCTGTAGGGATTACAGTCATATAAAAACACACATGTAAATCAGCACACACATATAAACATAAAAGAAACAAGGTCACAGAAAACCAAAGCTCCATAAGTACTTCACTTATTTAGACTATAAGATCAGTAAAAACTAGTAAAATATCTTCATGTGAAGCCTAACAGTCTAGATGAACTATATTAATCAGCTCTATTTCTGTTCATCATTAAGTTTCAGTCTCGTCTGAATACATCATCAACCTCAACCCATTAACATCAGAGTATTTTTGTATACTGGAGACCCACTAACTGATATATCTAAGGTCTCTTATTATTGGCCAGTACTGGCTTATTACAAACATCAATAATATCAAAATGCATTTATGTAATACCTGTGATGTTTGTCATCATCATATTAAAAGGAATGAACTTATATATATATTTTAAATGTGCAAATTTCAACAAAAGAGAACAGTAAAAACCAACACATACTTCATAAGTCTACAATTAACATTGTATGCCTACATGAATTAAGTTGTAATTAACGTTGACATAATGTCTGTCCAGACTCATATGTAGCCATGACAGTAGACAATGTTTCAAATATGGATGTTGCTCTAAAGAAGCTACAAATTCTAAAAAAAAAATGGACGCTTCACACGCATCTTCAACCAGACAGCACAGGAGATCTATATAATCAGTTTCAAGATGGACACCAAACAATTCAGTATCTGACCAGATGTCTCCCCTTCTGTTCCTGAATTATCACATTAAATAATGGCCAGGCAAGTGTTCTTGCAGAACATTGTGATGTCACAGTGAAGTTGACCTTTGACCTTTTGTATATAAAAAGTCATCACTTAATTATTTTATCCTATCAGACATTTTGGATATTTTCTCATAATTAGTGTATGAATTCTTGAGTTATGACCAAAACCATGTTTCTGAGGTCACAGTGACCTTGACCTTCAACCACTAAATTCTAATCAGTTCATGCTTAAGTCCAAGTAGATGCTTGTGCCACATTTGAGGAAATTCCCATAGGGCCTTCTTGAGACATTGCGTTCACAAGAATAAGACAGATGCAAAGTCACAGTGACCTTTGACTACCAAAATCTAATTATTTCATTGTTGGAAATAAGTGGACGTTTGTGCCAAATTTGAAAAAAATCCCTTATGCTGTTCTTGAGATAAAGTATTCAGATTTAGGTTGAGAAGTAGACGCTAACAGTGACCCTGACCTTTTGAATACCAAAATCAATTTATTGTTGCGTCCAAGTGGACGGTTGTGCCAAATTTTAGGAAAACCCCATTAGGCATTCTTGAGACATTGTGTTCGCAAATATGGGACGAACTTGTGGACATACATACGGATGGACAGGGTATGCATGGGTATCGCCCACCGGGAGGCATAAGAATCTTTAAATTTAAAAAAAAGCAATGTATACAATAATTTGTGTGTGTGCTGATTAATATGCAAATAAGCCAAATAAGCAGACAATGTTATCTTATCTTATCTTATTGTACGTATCTTTGTTGTAATTCTTTGATAACACAACCGCTGAGAGTTTTAACATGGGACTGTACCTGAGATCTAAAAGTTTTGCATTGATGTGTACTACCAGTACATACACTTATTCTAAAAAGAACATCACACAGTACATTGTTACCATAATGTTCTTACTACCAAATATCAGTATAAGCATCTGCTCCACAGTCGCTCTATTATCACTCTAATGTGGTGATATGTCATGCTTTTTTTCAAGACGTTCTCTTATTTATCCTCAGGAATCTTTAAATCTCTACATCAAGTGAGCATCTGGGAACCTTGAATGTACCACTGAAAGAGGTAAACAAGTTCTTGTGCCTTTACAATCTGGCGTCTAATTACAACTGAAACCCTTGAGACTTTCTGTCAGACGTAACTGAACAGCATCTTGCCTCAGCGCAGACTTTGGAGGTATTAATAGATGGGACCAGTAATAGCTCCCTGAGTTAAAGCTGTACGCCATGTGATCACTCTGCACTGACACACACTGCCATACAGTATGTCAAAACCACAAAACTACCAACAGTGGTACTTTTTTGTGAAGTATATCCCAGTTGGTATGCGTCTTAAATCATATTAAAGAATAAAGTTAGAAAGCGGAACAATTTACCATAGAGAAGTAAATATCCAAAGAATAGATGACACTGTATAGTGTCCCACACACACACACAGCAGGGACAGAATACAGTGCATGTTAGGTTGTCAGTTGATTACCAACCATGGCAACGACACAGCAGCCAACCAGGGTCTGCAAGTCTCTCTGCTGGTGGCATTATCCTACCGCCCTGTTGCTCCTCTCCCTGCTAGAGGGGATTAAACTCTCTGTCTCTCAGTCTAAGTCCAAACAACACAATCTGTTTATCTCCTCTCTAGATGAAAACAGCAACACTGTGTGGCAACAGTTTTAACTTCTGTGTGATTTGTTGCATCTTTTTCTGCACTTGCACCTCATCAGCGACCGCTTTCATCCAGGGATTATGGACACAATGCGAAACAGCATTCCTGCTTTGCTGGCTATTCCCGTGCCCTTTCTGCTTATACTTGCACATCCTTTATCCAAACAGCGGTGTTGTACAGTGTTGTGTGCGAACCGACTGGAGGAGGCTGAGCAGGCCATTATGAGAGAGACACATTGACCTCTGATATTATTCTCACATCAAAAGGCATTCATTAACCAGGCACAAGGTGTGACCTGTGGTCCGCAACCTCTTTTGGTGACAGTCTGTTTTTTAGTGTCCATTTACATTAAACATTTAAAATTAAAATTGTAAAAACTCTCACTCATCTACCATGCCAGCTTTTTAAACTGCCAGAATCCTCTTATCCTCCTCAGATATTAGACCTCAACTTCAAAAAGTTTTTCATTGCGGTCTCCCCTTGTTATTCTATTTTAGCCTGTATACTGTACATTAATCAGAGTAGAGCATAGATTTACATTCAGGCTGTGAGAATTATTGTACATGATGCAAGTGCATGTTAATTAAATTCTCACATGTAGACCACATTTAGTGCAGCACTTGGGACTCCCTAGACAGGAGGTTGCTGTCTTACACGCTTAAAAGTAAAGAATCATTAACACAGCATTATCTGTCCAAACATTAGCTGCCATAAGGCTGTGGTCATAGCAGATCAAGTACAGCTGTAATGGCAAAACCCCAGAAATGTATTGAATTGAGCAATGGTGCATCTCATTGCTTATCGATTCAGCTTTTTATTTGTAAGAGGAAGAAATCTTAAATCTTTTCAAACAACGTTATTATCACACCTTACAGAGCCTGCCAAGTCGTACCATTTCCCTCTGGGGGCCACTGCAGCAGCCAGGTGTCAACTGTCTTATTAAAGGGCAGCTCCTGACAGCAAGGAGGAAAAGACAAGGTCCACTATTTCACCTTTTACCCCCAATTATCAAGCTGGTCCAAGACATGACCTGACCTCCTCACAGTCACAATGCTGCTCCCCTAACTGATTGAACAGAATGATATGTTATGGCAGAGAAAGCACTTTATTAGACCTACAGTAATGTCATAGTGCAATGTCTTGTTATTGAATAGGCATGCTTTCCTGTGCTTGGATATTTGGACATCATCCTGTATGATGCAGTGAGTTCCTCTTGTGGTCACTACTGTAGGTAGCTTCTGTTGACAGTGACTGCAGGAGGCTGTTATATAACGATTTACGCAGGTCAGACACACACAGTGTGGACTAGTGCCAAGAAAACAGCAGAGACTGTCACGGGGATTAAAAACAACTACAGCAGGTTCACTGTTGACAGACCCTGCTTTCTAAATTATGTTTCACTGAACACTGACTCCTGATCCCTAGAGCTTGCTGATATGTGCTGCAATTAAATCAATAAACTGTGCTATCTGTTTATCTTTGAAATATATCTTTATACAGGACTTCTGCAAGATAGTTTCCGCATAAAATAACTGTGCACTGCTTAAGACAAATACACCATCACTGACTGCATGTTGCTTTATATGAAGACAAAGCTCTAAACACAGCTAATGGGGAAATCAATAATAATGCTCAGCAAAATATAATTTATTCAACAATAAACATATTTTAAGTCATTTGTGCATTTTGTGTAAAATTCACCTTTTCAAATTGGACAGCTAAAATGCTTTTGCCCACTCAGCAAGAACATCTCAAACAGAGTCACCTAACAGGACATAATTTAATACCACATTGATCAGACTGTATATAAAGATCTTTATATACAGTCTGGTTCACACAGTAAACAGCATGGACGCCTAATTGCATACTAACAGCTTTGTTGCTCATGTTGGTGGAATAAAACATGTTTAGCTGGTGTTTAGGGTGAAGCTAATGGCTCCCATCTATTCACTAATAACAATAAAGCGAGTTGAATAGGCCACTCACTGAGGTCTGATGCAGCAAATGAAGCATGTGCCAGAATGTTTCCCCCCTTCAGTCCACTCTATTGATGAATCAGACTTAATGTAATAATTTAATAACACTCAATCACCCATTGTGTCCCGTTAGCTGCAGTTGAACTTGATATGCAGCGACCTATTTCTTCTCTGTTGTTAAAGTATGGCTTAATATAATAAAACAATACAGACCAAGTAAAAAGAGAAGTAGATGGTATGAAGGAAAAATGCTTACCTTTATATTTCCAAAAAGTCCGCTTGAAATATGATCAGATTGATGAGGTTTTCTTATGAAGCATCGAGGAACTAGGAGAGCTATAATCTGTTGCAGTCAATCCAATAATCTAATTTATCTGGATTCTGTTGTCCTGTAGGTAGCCTCCACATGGCGGCCAGTCTTTAGCCTACTGACAGCATATCTCTCTGCGTGCTTCAGAGGTAGATCCAATATTTCTGCGTGTCCCAGCACTCACTTCCATGTTGAAATATTGGTGACAGCGCTTGAAGACGCGCCGGAGCTCTGCCGGATGGCAGGGTGATTTAATCCATCAGCTGTCGGTGCGACGGAACCGCTGAAACCTCCCGGTTCAGTCCGTGGATGTGAAGAGCTGCCCCCTGCTGCCATGTGACGTGAGACAGTCAGTGGATATATGCTTGAAAACAAAGAATAACAAACACATACAAAAAAAAAAAAAAAAACTGCTTCACTGAGTATATTAAAAACCAATTATTATTATTATTGTTGTTGTTGTTGTTGTTGTTGTTGTTGATTGTACAATAATAATCAATTTTTTGTTTTATTTATTTATTTTTTATTGGAATCAACTTTTGCCTTATCTAAAAATAATCTTTCTTTCTCTAGACTAAACTAAAGGCAGAATCGTATTACATGGTCGTCCACTTATTGCAAGTTTGCAAACCTCTGGCCATCATAACTGTGACCTCATGTGGCGAATTAATGAATGCACTATTCTTCCAATTATTTTTACTGGCTGTCTCCATACAGTGTGTAGATGTATAATACCTAATGAACTGAGAAGCCGCTCCACAGATGATCTTCATCGGGGCCACGGTCAGCCTGAGGAGATTAAGTTCACAGTAAACCACTACCTATCATTAAATTTGGTTGGTTTGTTAAATCTGAGAGGTCAGGTTGAATCTGGCACACCAAATATTGTAACAGTGCTGTTTTTATTAGACTTACTTTAATGCTTAAAAATGTTTGAAAAAAAAACTACCTAAAATAAAATTGTTTTAAAGACATGTTGTCATGTCTCTTTTACACAAATCTACTCAAGTAACCATTACAAATATTCCACCACAGCAAACAATGTTCCCTGCATCTCATCAGCATCCCTTTCTCCAGCTCCATAAGAAGCTGGTGCTGTGGCAGTTGCCATGGCTGTTGTTGCTAGGTAACTAAGGAGTCCAAGAGGCAGGTGCCAGTGAGGTGTGAGGAGGACCACAGAAATCAAGACCCAGCAAACTCACTGAGCTAATTATAATGTAGGTCTCCCTCCAGCTGTAACAAATAAAGGTTAATTACAAGTTTATTTTGATGTACTGTGATGGTCGCAAAACAGGATGTACTTATATTGACAATACTATAGTATTGTGCTGCATGAGATAGCTGAAACAGCACATAACTGGGCACCAAAGGAGCATCAAAGGAGAGTAGATTGATTCCAATAAATAGGGTTGCAGCATTACTGCAGCTGTAAAACCATGTATTAGTAAACCAGTATTCCAACCCTTTATTTTTATACCCTGGTCCTGAGAGACATTTTATTTCATCCAGCTGTATTTTACATAGGTGGAATGATACATACACTTGAACTAGAGAATAGGATAGTTAATTGTCCCATGGGCTTCACTGGTGACTCTGTACACCAAATATTACTAAGAGGTGTCAGGTTTGAGAAGCAAATTAAATACTGAGCTGAAAGGCATTCCCACCTGACCAAATTACAGTAGGGGTGGGAATGACCACAATACAATATTTTAACCATACTTAAGTCACAATACAATATTAATGCGCTTTAAAATATGTTGCAATATGCTGAGTATTGTGATGAAGTATATTGCAATAAATTAGTCTTTTTTCAACCATGAATTATGTCCCCAAAGGAAAGATTTGTCAACATCTGTATCAGACTTGTATCTTGAGACAGTATTGGTGGAACCCTATTGCTAAGACACTGCCAAAACTTAAGATTTATCTATGGTGTGTAAGGCAGAGGATAATTTACCCTGCTTCCTCAACATCATCTGCTGTAAACTGGTGTGGTGATGCCAGCGTTACTCGACAGGACTGGAAATGTATGGAAAAATGTAGAGTTAAAAACTGAGACATGTTGTTGAAATTACATTTTTTTCCTCTTAACACATCTCAAGTGGTTTATTATCTGTTTTTAAATTGTATGAACATTTTCAGATTGTACTTGTGCCTCCGTTCATTAAAAGAGGGGGACATTTGAAGATTATGTTATTTATAGGTTATTTTACAACGGTTTTATTGGTCTGGCCAATTTGAGATGAAGCTGGGCTGAATGTGGCCCATTAACTAAAATAAATTTAACACCCCTGTATTAATAAGAGGTAAAGACTTTGTTAGGTGGTGAGTATCTGGTCATGTTTTTTATAATGAAGCTCATCATGTGGGAGCAGGATTTCCCAGTCAATGTTTTAGGGAGGGGCTAACCACTGTTGTGTTTAGTGATTGGCTGTCAGGTCAAGCTACTACCACGTGAGAGTAAGGGTAGGCCAATGGGCACTTTGGGGGGCGTGGCCAAGGAAGCATCGCCACCATCCAGCCATCATGCTAGCCGAAGAAGTCCTGTGCAACTAGCTTTGCTAAATCATGCAATGACATATTGGCTTGTTTTCACTGTGTGTTGTATCATTTCTTCATGGACACTGGGATATAGGATGGAAACAACAACCGGTGTGTGAAGGTCGTTGTTTTCTTCGCCAAGAGGAGCCGATAGGACACCCGTCTCGGTTAACTAACGTTAGTCTGTAAGCTAGCGCGGCTAACCGTAACATACTCACACTGCCTGCCATCACGACCAGCACAACAGACACCAAGTCAAGTCCACGAGTCGGCGTTTCGACGTTGGAAATTACCATCATCATGGAGAAGGTACTTATTCCGCGTACGCCATGCTTGTAGCGTTAGCTCAAGCTGCACAGCACTCTCAGAGGGCATACGGTAATACCGAGCTAGCTGACTGGGAGTAACAGATAGCTGTTAGCCACACCTGCTTCTCGTGTTGGCATTCATTCACCGAGGCCAAGCCGGCATCGTTTTGTGCTCCGAGCTCTGACTTGCTAATTTGAAACCACTTGCTGTACACTGTATCTGATATCATCACCTCCAGTTGGGAGGTTATTGGGGACGTTGCAGGGAGAGGAGCAGGCCTGTTAGCGTGCATGGGTTTCTAAGATGAGGGAACGCCCAGCACTGACTCAGTGACTGATATCCTCTATCTACAGTCATTTTCAAGGACTCCTCATCTGTGTTCCTCGCCACCCTCCGCCCACCTAACATCTGTATTAGGAGACCCTTTGCACTTACACTGATGTAAATCAATAATTTGGACTTTCATGAAATGCCACAGGTGAATAAGTCTGTTTGCTGAAATGAGATTATCTGTGGGGGGGCAGGTAGACAGATGACTTGAGGCTTGCAGTGTGTAGGGCCTAATTAAATGCAAGATGAAGGTAAAGACATTCACTGAACCAGAGCTGCAGGGTATAATCATCCCCTCACCCTCTTCCCGCAGGCCGATTTCTTGAAAGGACTTCCTGTCTACAATAAGAGCAACTTCAGCAGGTTTCATGCAGACTCCGTTTGTAAAGCATCTGTAAGTAGCCTATGTTAATATTTATGTTCTTAGACTGTCATTATCATTCCTAAGTGATATTTGTCATGGATAAGATGCTTAACATCAATCTAGAGTATCTCCTCGAATAAAGCACATAGGAACGATTACAAATGCTGTGATTGTTCCTTAATCGAATTAAACACACATAATTTGTTAGAAGAATGCACAACTATAAATGTGTAACCTTTTTCCGCCCTGATTTGCAGAATCGAAGGCCCTCTGTGTACCTTCCAACACGAGAATACCCATCTGAACAGAGTAAGTACCAAACTCATAACTAAATAAAAACTACAGGAGGAACATTTAAAAGCTAAAATAATAAATTAACAGTGAGGCTGAATAAACAGAAGCTGTTGTTGTAGTGGATCACTGATATGTCTTTACTACATGCTTGGTAACCAAGGCTAAATTGGCATCAGTTTGGGGAGACTGTGTTCTAAATTGATCAGCTTTTAACTTATTTTTCCAGTAATGTGCTGACTGTGTTTGCTCTTCAGTTATTGTAACAGAGAAAACCAACATCCTCCTGCGTTACCTCCATCAGCAGTGGGACAAAAAGGTGAGCATCTGCAGTTCTTTGGAGTTAATTTAATTAATCTGGCCTGACTTATTGACAGTCTGACTCTTTGTTAGGTCTAAGTTAATCATAAGCACTGTAGTCTTTAGTCTTTAGTAGCTGAATTATATTTATTATTATTAAGAAACTGTGATTTTACTGACTGCTGTTTAACCATTTGTGTTGCACAGAATGCAGCAAAGAAAAGGGAACAAGAACAAGGTGAGGGTGACAGTCCTGCACCCCCAAGGAAGATCGCCAGGACAGATAGCCAAGAGATGAACGAGGACTCATAAGTGTGTGTGTGTATGAGTCTGTGAGTGTGTTCGTGTGTGTGTGTGAGAGAGAGAGAAAGAGTGTGTGTGTGTGTGCGCGTGCCAGTGTGAGAGAGAGGGAGAGTGAGAGAGAGGAAGAAAGTGTATGAATGAACAAATGTGTCTGTGCTTTCATATACAGGGTGTAGCCATTGTAAACTATCAAAAACAAAGGATAGTCTTAACTGGAATAAATACTTCTGGCCATTCTGCACCATGGCAGGATGTCTTCCCCTGGTATGAAATTAAGAGTCACCCATTGAGAATTAGGGAAATTCCTGTCAACAAAGCAGCCATTTATGGTGTAAAGATAGAGTGCGTGAAACTTATGTAACCAGAAAAGATGTCAAAGTCACTGCTGGTCACATACAGAACAGGGCGGTTGTCCGAGAGGGAACTTTATGCTATAGAGTGTTGCAGGAATGAGTTGTAGCATGTGGATATGAGTTAGCATTTTTGCACTTCTGGTTATCTTGTGTTACATTTGATGTGTTTGTTGAGCAAGTTTTTGATAAGATGCCTGAAATAAGGTCTGTGGTTAACACAAGCTCAAGGGATTTTCACGTATGGTGAAATGTGTCAGTAAATACCCCACTCAAGAATTTGGAAGCTTTTACATGTCTTAAAAAGGTGGTTGCTAACAAGTGGCTAAATGAGAGTACAGAACATCATCACGCCAAACACGGCTTTTACAGCCCCGGGGCGGTGGTGATGTTAAAGTCATGCAACTGTGGTGTAGTTTGTTTATAGCCTTATGTTAGCCTTTTACTTTTGATGATTGCATTTAGGCTTAAAAAACTTAAAAGTGGTATTAATTTGTGAAGATTGCTAAACAAAACGTCAAAGTATCATCAACTTTAATTCGCCACATAGCTTATTTACTGCATCAGCCCCAAACCCACTGGAAACAAATCCTAATGTTGTTTGTCGAGGGAACCAGGGCGATGCCAACATCTGGGTTTTCTTACAGAAAAACATTATCTCTGCAGCACTGTACTGGTTTTTCTTATTTATATTGGCTATTCCCTGTGTAGGTTAGCAAATGTGTTGTATGCACGCTGAGCTGTGAGTGTGTGTACTGTATGTGTGAGGTGAATGAAAAGCTGAAAAAGTGTCAGTAGATTAAAGATCAGAGAGGGACTTGACAGATAAAGTCAGACACTACCCTCAAAAACAGTCTCATAAACTGGTACATGACTTGTGTAGCCTTCTTCTGTCACCTGGAGAGTCTGTCCTGATTTGTGCAAAGATATGTTTTTGTTACTGTTTTAACTTTATTATAACTTTTATTGTTTATGTATGGCAATGAGCTTCCTGCCAGCCACAGTGCCCACCCTCTCAGTTTCACTGCCCACTCTGCAACCACATGGGGGCATTGCGACATTTCTCCACACTGTTTGACTCAACAGAAACCAAGACTGCACTGTGAAGAACAGCACAACGTAGAAGCAACTCTTCCAGAATCCCCCGTAGATGTGTGTTTATGGTGAATATGCATATCTTCATTCTATTCTGGGACTTGTGCTCGTAGGATAAATGTCGTGTTGGTGTTTCTGAGAAATATTTTTTACATCTAGCACCACCTTCTGGCTGATGGAGGCCGGTAAGAATGAGTGAGTTTTAGCTGCTCTTTCATCAGAGGATGTAAAAGAAAAAGAAGGAAAGGAGCTTAAATATGGAGTTGTAAATTGTAACGTTGGATTTTCAGGTGCACAACAAGGAAACAGCACAGATAGTGAAGAAAAATATGTAATGCCTGGAAAAGGGAAAAAAAGAATACATTATGATGTGTAAATATTGCCAGTACCAGAATTAGTTTATCCAATGTAGTATCTTTGTGTCTGCCTTTTTGTAAAATAATACATGCCCGTGGATAAGATAGAAAATGACCCTTGGGACAGTAAAGAAAAGAGCCCCGGTGCCCAGTGGATGTTACCTTGCCTTGCATGTTGATGTTTTCGCGGCTGGGTATTATATTCCTGGCCCATTAATACAACTTAAGGGGTTTTGGGGGTTGTGGTGTTATCTCGTGTGACTGTGGAAGGTATTAGCCTAGAGGCCTTACAACCTGTCATCATGGTTCGGACCCTTTAGCTCCCCCCAGCTCGGGCTGGGACAGCTGTACTGTTTGCCCTGTCTTTGTGACAGCCCTGGATGGTTTTTGTCGGATAGCTGGCTTAGATGAACACAGGGGCGTTAAAGGGGTGTTATATTTTCAGCCATAGAATGCACAATAAGCATGCACAGCAAAGTGCAGTCGCCATCCTGCCTTGTTCCTGAGATTCAGTTTGTATCGGTGTCATATACTGTACAACACTGAATAAAGCTTTTGTTTTTTTATTTAATTTAATATAATCACTGCCCAGCAGTCACGTCGAAGCCTCCTGTCCTTCCTGTTGGTTTTTTTTTCAGTCGATGCTGCAATGTGGGTTGACAGTGTGGTCAGTCATCTTCCTACCTACGGTGTAAATACTGTCTGTTTCTGAAGCGTAAAACCACATTATGCTTCTGCTCAGATAGACTGTTCTACAACACCCTAAGCCTTGCCCCATCTCATGTGTGTTAGATCAGATATGTTCTTTTTAGCTTTGCTGAAATAAAACTGGATTGAAACTGGGTTTTCGTCTTGTGGTACTTCGGCTGATGTGAAAAAGCAAATGGTCCTGTAGGTGTTCAGTGTGGCCATTCTGAGCTACCGTAGAACAACATGACGGACTCAGTGGGAGAGGTCCCACTTCATATGTAGATAAAAATGGCTCATTCTAAGCTAATTTAAAACAACAACTCACATTATCAGGTGATTATGAGCTAATGAAAACATAGGTATTAATATATATAATTTCTGCCAACTGATGCCCCTAAAGCCAACACATGGCCCTTAAGGAGTTTCTGATTCCCAATACTGATGCCAAAATTCACAAGTGAAGAAAAACAAATTGTAGTCATGAAAGAAAACAAGTTGGTCACAACACATGAAATGCATTTGAAATAGTTTTATTAACTATTTTTCAGGTCTTACAAAAATATGACAAAATAAATTAAAAGAAATAAATAATCCCATTTCCCAGTGTTTCTCTTTAAAAGATCTTTTTTTTTTTGTACAGTGGTACATTGGAAGAGCGTATGATGTTCGGTAAGTGAGGCCTCCATGAAGATGTCTTATCTTAAACTCTTGAGGTTAGGGTCGGGTTTTAATGTAGCTGTGGTGAGAACCTCACCTGTTCACATCCACTCCTAAAATCCAGAAGAAGACAGTTCATTTACTAACTTAAGTCCTTTCCTACTGGGCTCACATCTGACTGTCTACATAAGCCCAAATCCTCTAATGAACTGCTGTTGCTTTTGTTGCTTTGATAGTGAATTACAGACGGCTGATTCGTCTCAGCTGTCTGAGCTGCTGTCCTTTCGAGAGGGACGTCTGTGCTTGGCCCGGTGCTGTCTCTGGCATGATGAAGCTTTCAGTGATAACCAAGATCTGTTAGTTTATTTCAACCGATGCTTATTTAAGACCTCCGTATTAACAATATGCAGAATTTGCTGCTCCTAAGAGTGCAAGGATGAAAGAAGTGATAAGTTGGTTAATGTTATCTATCTCTATCAAATGAAGTTGAATTGTAAGTTTTCCCTGAATAAGGAGGAACTACATACATGGAGGCATGCCCTAAACTGTTGCCCTTATCTCTGCCTTCTCGCTTCAGCCATCAGCTTTGAAACTGGCCTCTCATTTTCTATACAAACTAACAAATGACAATATAAGGACTCTATTGCGCCATGTTGTCACTCATCCCTGAAATCCAAATGCTGCTAGAATAAAGGTTTTGATGAGACTGAGCTCAGCTACGCTTACCATCCTGATCTCTATCATGGGTCTCTTAACAATGACCAGCCTGTGATACACAAAGACACTGAAGATATTAAATTTCTCTCAGCCTTGCACTTCTCATTTTACATTTATGATGAACAATGACTTCCAAATATAAAAAAGAACAGACTGTAGAGTGACAGTAAAATGATACTGCGACCACACAAACTGATGTCCTGTCTATTTCCTTATTGCGTTAAATGTCAGTAAGACCTTTTTGCCTGTCTGCGGAAGTACATTTTTGTGTTTTCTTTACGTTTGTGACTCAAAGGTGGACTATACTTATTGTGAAGTTGTTACAGACACATGAAAGGAGCGACAAAATATTAAAAAAAAAAAAACAGTTTGAAGCTAAATGTCATCGTCACCTCTAGACTAGACAGATTCTACCAGCACAGAGCGGCAGATGAATGAGATTATTGTTATTTTAATTGTGAGTCAGGGGAGATCCCTCACATTAAATATGAGACAGGAGGGAGCTGAGAGAGCTGACATTGAAAACTGAGGGGACACAAAGAAAAGATGCATAGAGTCTTGCTGGGGATAATGCAGTAGGATGGGTGCTGCGGGTGGAGGAGCCTAGACTTACAGTGATACATGTATGCCTCCTACAACTCTGTTATTGCTGAAATCCTTGCCAGAGTTGATGATGTGAAAATGCATAGTTAATGTTTCTGTCTCTCAGCCTACAGTGTGACGGCCTTTGAAACTATCCTCAGTGTGTACCTTATCTGATGTCACCACAATACATTTTTCTTACAGAGCCTTTCAACTGCAGCCTCACACTCTAATTTCGCTGCCCCTGCTTTATACTGATGACCACACACTGGTGTTAAGCATCCGTCCAACATATTTTGCTATGCAAATTAACTCTGGCGCCACCCTCTGGAGACCTGGCAGAAGTAAAAAACCTGGTAATGGTAGATGGTGGGGCTTGCTTACAAGAGGAGCATAATGTCTACCCTAAACAGTGTTGATGTACACGATTAACTGAACATACAGTACATATTTTTTGGGTAAACAGTATAATCCGAAAAATACCGCTTTGGTTAAAAAAGGAAACTCCACATTATGAGCACTGCAGTGAAGCAATGCAGCAAGTGGTGCGTATAAAAAAGATATGGAGCTCAACACAAATAAGAGCAACTATTCTTAAAAAAAACCTCATCTGAATATTTAGGAAATCCCATAGTTGCTGAGAGCAGGGGCAGGTGAGTAGATAGCATGTACTGAGAGGAAGTAGGAAATGAAAACAATCCAGCTTTTGCATAATGTTATGAGGCAGGCTGGTGTCTGTCCTCTCTCCTGCAGAGGGAGATAGGTGTCTATGCAGGGCGTCAGGGTTTAGTGCAAATGTTTCTTCTTTACCTCTACGCTTGTTTGCCAAGTCTGGTTAGAGTGTGTGGAATGGAGCACCATCTGTGTTTACAAGGCGCTCTACGGGCTTGGATAGAGAACAGCACACAGCAGCCTTCCATGCTCCATTTTCTCAAAATCACCTTCCACTACCTCTGCTTTTTTTTTGCTTTTTCTTGTCTCTCTTCCACTCACTCTCTTGGGAAAAATACTGGTACGTGACAGCTCGACTTACTAAGCTCTTTACTTCCTTTTAGAACAAATCTGCTACCGTCACAGGATGGGAAGATGTGTTCAAAGCTCAGACATCACCTCCGCTTTGAAAATAAAGCTGGTGATACATCAGGGATGCTTATTAAGGGAAAGGTTTGTGTGATGATTGATAAGAATAATTAAAACACTGATTGATATTGCTTTTCCATTTTTCCCGCTTCAATATAAAAGTGAAGGGCCCAAGAATTCCTCACAGTTAAAAATGAGACAATATCTAATGATCACTTGTGTTGTGACGGCTAAAAACACTCTCAGAAGTTATTTGATGTACAATCTGTGATCCTTTCATACCACTGTATATGTTTTTTTTTTATCTTTTTCCTCCACATAAGGCTGTTATGTCCTAGTGGGAGGCCAACGAGATGCTTACAATTTATGACTAGAAGAAATCAAGAAACACAGCTCTCTGCTTTAAAGGCTTAAAAATATTAGAAACGCAGCTCATGCATTTCTTTATGTATTGCAGACAAGGAAGGATTTGTATGTTTGTGTGTGAGGGTGCGTGTGTGTGTGTTTTTATTCGGTCATGATAAGAGGGCTTACGTCTTTCTCATAAAGCCTGTTTTTTTGTCTCTCAGCAAAAAAAGCAAACCAAAACAACAGTCACCTCTCATCAGTTTCATCTTCTCCTCTCTCTGCTTCAAGTAACTCTACACATAGCCTGTGATAGCACAGAAGGTAGGTCAGGCCTCTCCTCACAGTAAACACATCACTTCTTCAGTTGAGATGTAACCAACGACAAGTTTGTTTCTCTAAGGAGCTACTAGACTTTAGAGCCGGCCGGGTCCAAGTCTGTTGCGTGTCCGTTCTCGGACCCTTCCCCTCCAGGCGAGGGGATCTCGTCTGGAACGCCATTCAAGTCAGACCTGGATGGTTGTCTATCTGACGTCTGTGATGATGATCCTTCCCCCGGTCTGGGCAGCGGAGCCCCGTTCACACACGTCCCCCCCTCGGATTTCCCAAAGTTAAACAGTTTCCCAGGGTTGAAGGCTTTGCTGGGTGACTGAGAACGCTCCTGAGAGCTGCTACCTGATGATGAAGATGATGATGATGTTGCTGCTGTGGCGTTAGTGGCCGTGGTGGCAGCCGCAGAAGCCGCAGCACCTTCCTTCTTATTCTCAGGTGACTTGAGGAATTTGAAGCTCAGGAACCCGGGCAGCTTCGGCTCACTTCCAGTGGGCGACTGAGGGGAGCGGGCGCCACTCGAGGAGAACTTACTCTGCAGCGGGATTATCTGTTTGAGCTTCATCACGTTATTGTTGGCCAACAGAGAGCTAGGCCTCTTGGGTTTGTCCGACCCGCTGCCCCCTCCTCCTCCTCCGCTCCCGGGGCGTGATTTGCTGCTGTGACTTTTGTCATGGTGGTGATCCCCAGAGGAGTCACCCTTGCTGTCGTCCCGCTCCCTTTCCCTGCGGGCCATGTGCTCAACCTGCCTCTGCCTCTCCTCCTCCTCCCTCTTCCTCCTCTGCAGCTGCTGGTAATGCTGCTGCGCCTGTCGCTCATGCTTCTGCAGAGGAAAGGAAACATTCCCACAATATATTTACTAGAATCAGCTAACCGTTACAATACTGCAGTGCTGCCCATTGAACAAATCCCTTACTAAGACTCCTGCATTAGTACTGCAGGGGCCACTACAGCCTAATCTATTTTCTATGTTCTACAAATTGTGTTTCTCAAAAGTATCACCACTAAAATATCACCAGGGGTTTAAAAGAAGCAATTTAGCTCCAAATAGAAAGCTGCAGTGTCGCAGTACAGTTTGTTTGCAGCAGAATGTTTGGCTACTGCCATAGCTTTTTATTATATTACAGTACTCTGCACATAATGAGGTAGTCTTTTGAGGGCTTGCTCAAACTCCCCGAGTACTTACTGAACTTGCAGCTTCTCCATGACAAACAACATTTGCTTATGCTATCACATAATTTACCTTAAAGGCCTCCCTGCGCTGATAATCCAATTTAGCCATCTCCTCTCGGACCCATGTAGGAATGTCTGGGATGGCTACATGGATGATATACTTCAGGAGGATGGCAAAGTGCTGCAGACACACAGGCAGGCAGAAAGAGGAGGTTAGGGACGACACAAAAATAATTCACTGAAAGTACAATCCCAATCAGATATAAGGCACAAAGCTTCAGAAGAGTCTTCAAGGGTATTTTACTTGAACTAATTCTTGCACAACATCATCTTGGCCGTGAAATCCTCCTCCTGATAGGCCTGACTTCTTTATCAGGCCAAGACAGAGCTGCAGGCTGTTTACCTTTTTCCGAATATAGGCAGGCGCAGAGTGCAGAGCTAACAGTACCACTATCTAAATATGTTACAAGTAAGAGGAGAAACATGAAGAGCGCTTCAGTTCATGTTTCCATGCTTTTCTTGGCATGTTGGAAACCCATGGCATACATTATTATTCATCAGTGTAAACAGCATTTATGTTGTGCTTCTTTCAGTCACTTGGATAGAATAAGAGATAGATGCTGTGAGACTCCTTTTTGTCTGGACCCCACAAGTATAGAAGGACACAATGCAGTATCTGTTAGTAGTGCTCTGAACTTTTTTAATATCTTCTGAGTCTCTACATGATTACACTGTGTTCTGTAATTATCAGACAGTAACATGTTTCTGTGTAAACATCTGTGGCAGAGTATATTCTGCCATTCTCCCCTCCAAAGTCTCTGCAGGTAGAAAAATAAAGACAGTAGTAAACTTATTTGCAGCCTAAATACCTGGCACATTTTCTGATTACCATACATTTTGTGCTGGGTCACAAAATGCTGGCGCCCTGAGAAAAAGTTTGAAAAAGCACTGCTCTAAGCACTTCAGACAGACCCACAGGAACTAGCTGCGGTACCTCGAGGATGACGATGGAGATGATGGCCATCTCGGGGCTGAGCCACGGGAAGAGACGCTGTAGCTGACCGCACTGACCAATCAGGTAACAATTCACTATGATGGCAATCAGGCCCATGGCTTCCATCGCAGTCTGTGACGGAGGAAAAAAAGGTTCAACTTTGCTGTTTCTGAACTCTGACTTTGTGACTTTGAATCACATTTAGCTCAGTTCAGTTCTGTTCAGTTACTCCAGCCAATTACTGGTAATAAATCAATATAATGTGATTGCTACAGTAACATTTGCATGATCATTGACTTCAACTTTTCAAATGAAGTGTCACAGCATTTCTAGATTTTTTTTAATTGTCCCTGTCTTTGAGTAACAATGAATTCAATTAACAACCACAGCAGAAAAACCTCACAAGCCCATGTCAACTTTCAGAGACTGTACTTCTGACCTGCCACTGTCCGATGCTCTCCACTCGGATTCCAAAGGGTCTCTGCAGACCGGTGCAGAGCTTAAAGGCATCACT
>JAPZEB010000021.1:11385796-11397791 GCA_029783705.1 Chaetodon striatus | reverse complement strand
TCTGAATGGACCGCAAGTGACAAATGTGTCTAGTTTGTAAAAAACACACTTTATTTTAAAGAACAGTGAATTTACGGTACAGAGTTTTTATTTTGAAGTGCTATTTCCTGCTGTACATTGAGTGAATGACAGACATTTACTTAACAGAGGCAGCAAACTAGTTCGACCACATGGCCAAACACAAGTGTGACACTGAATATATTTAACTGTGGTGACCTTGAACTAAGGATTAAGGAGAAATCTGGAGCCCATGGCTCGATTAGTTGGGAACCTATGACAGACCATAGGTGAGGATTTGTTATACTGGAGCCGATCGTGGCTGCAGGCCAATAAAAAAAACCCAATAAAAATATGGATGTAGAAGAGGACTTTTATTTTTGACAAAATTAAAGACATTTATTCCATAAATTGATGCAAAAAAGCACAAATTGGGGTGCAGGAAACTGACTGTTTGATGCTCACAATTCTGGCAGAGGACCTCCAATCCTCCAGTGTCATATATCGTTCACCTGTGTGTTTAAACAAAACCCATGCCCTTAAATACCACTCTCAAGTCTGTGACCTCAATATAAAGCTGGGGCTGAAAGCTGGTTAGCTTAGCTTAGCTTAAAGACTGAAAAAGGGAAAGGCAGTTAGCCATGCTCTTTTTGGTGTTTTTCTTTTTTAACAAACAAATAATAGCTTAATAAGTTAGCTCTAGAGGTGTTGATAGGAAGCTTTGTTACCCTCCGACAGAGTCATGCTAACTGTTACCCCCGTTTCCAAGCTTTATGTCAATCTACTTATTTAACTTTGGGAAAGAAAGCAAACACACAACATATTCCCCAAATACATGACTATTTCTTGAACTTGAAAGTTTTACCTAAAGGCAAGGAGGGGGGCCTGAAACACAGAAATGCAATTTTAATCACTAGGACACAAACATTTTTCTCATTCAGAGCACACACAGGGTCATATAGAGGACCTAACAGCTCAGGCGTTCAGAGAAAACACACTCATACATTTTTAAGGAGCTATAACACAAGACATTAGTGTCTAATGTAGGCTTCTTACTGTACATCTGACTGACTGTGCCAGACTCAAACCTGGCAACCTTTTGTCTGGGAACGTTGTTTAGTAGAGGTTAATTGAATTATGGCAGGAAATATAAAAATGACATTACTCTCGTCAAAATTGAGGGGATTCACTTTGCGCCAGTGTCTCAGGAGGTCACTCATAATTATAATCCTTCAGGCACTCTAGTGTAGCGAGGCGTTCCAATAAGCGTCAGGCAAACTGAGTATTTCTATTCACTTAAGAAATTACGCTGGGCACTATGGCAATAGAGGAGGAAACGATAATTAAAGAGTGAATTCAGAGAAGAGATACTGTAGCAGTGAGTCAGTCAGTCTGATGGCTGTGGACTAACCGATCTGAATGATGGTACGATAATCTATTCCTGGACAGGAAAGATAGGAGGGAGGCTCGGAGTCCAATCAATACCCAGAGGAACCAGTGATTATTCTACATTACTACACCATTCCTCCCATTTCCTTTCCCACTCAATGACAAGCAGAGGAAGACATCTTTAATGACTTAGTCGGCTTTGATTTCTAATGCCTTTCAAAAAGGAGATTGAGGAAGATCTATGCAGCATTTCATTCTGATTCACTTAGCTCGGGAGTTCCTATACAGAAATGTTAAGCAAGCAGTGCTCTGTAGAAGCAGCACATGAGGTGTAATATGGTTGTTTTATTAAAATGTATAATGACTGCTTCATTTGAAACTAGTGCAGGATTGAGCAAATTCAACTGTAACAACAGATTTGACCTTTTTTCAGTTTTTCAGTTTAAAAAAAGAGGCAAATTAATTACTCTTCTCTAAGTAAGACAGCCATACTCAAAAATCTCCACACAAACAACAGGCTGTTGACTCGCATGCCTCAATAAACACTGATCAGGAGGAAAGAGAAAAACTGAAGATATTTCACTCCCAAATGCAAATATGCATGTTACAGCAGTGGCAATGCCGTTTATTTTCCTTGACAGCCAATTTCTTCAGGCATCATCAGAAACGCTGCAATCACAGCCTTCCCGTAGCACTTTTCCGAGGGAAATGACAGGAGTAAACGCTGCAGCAAGCAGAACACAACACGGTGCACCATAATCATGATTCTCTGACCATATGAGAAAAATATGTGTCGCCGACAAAACAGGCGTGGTGTTGCAGACGGCACGTAGAGTATATGTTCTTTGATACGAGATGGTGCGGACTGAACAGCAAACAAAAAGGTGAGGAGTAAAGAGAAAATAGAAGGGTAAATCCAGAGAAAGTATAGGAGAAGGACGCTCAGTGAAAGCCTGTACTTTACTATTGAAGGCTTCTATCAGTCAGCATTGACAATGTGCAAATATATGAGCTGGAACAGAATGTCCCCCCTCAGCTGTGAAAAGGCTTTTGACCACATTCAAATTTCTATTAAAGACAGGGGCCAGAATCTGACTGGACCTTTCACACAAGCATCAGAAGATGCAAAACAAAAGTAAACAAAGTAATAACAGAGTAATAACTACCTCAGTACTAATCACACACTCCGACCTCTTCAACTCCACTGACCCTGGAGTGGACCGGTCAGCGCAAAGTCATGCTTAGCAGCAAAGCTTCAAAGCTTCGTTTAAACCAACCTAACTTTATATATTAAATTCAAGTGGAGATCTCAAAGCTCTCACAGATGTCAGGCTGAATTGTGTGAAACTGTGTAAAAATGATGCACAAGACATCAAGAATATTTCCACTTGACAGAATGATCCAGTCAATAAAACGTCTTAGGTTTAAATACTTCCTTCAGTGTAAATATCAAATAGCTTCAGTGAAGAGCTGAAACTAGCTGATACTGAATATATATGTGATACTATAAGACAGTTGGAAATCTAATATTTTTTCCAACCCGAAAGCTACTTCAGGGTAACGTAAAGAAAAGCTGGCATTTAGGGGCTAATCTAAGGTGTTACAGACTCATAATATTTTAGCACCATCCCTTATGTCACTTAATAAAGCATGTTCGACATAATTAAAAATGTAAAACGAGCATTTTAGCAGTGGCTAAAATTAATATTTTTTATAGTAACAATCAAATGACAGCATGAACAGAATGTGACAATGTGAAAGAGGTCGCTTATAGTCATACTGATTTGGTTTACTCACATACTCAGAGGCAGAATGCTAGTCAAAAAAGCACTTAGTTTACATTTTGTTCTTGATTTATCTGCAATAATAATATCAGTTTAAACATGGATGGATGGTTTGCAAAGTATTTTGGCAGGTACTTCTTCCTATTTTCAACAATGTTTGTGTTTTTACAGTCAAACAAAATGTGATATTCATCCCCAGGGGGTTGTCATTACATAAATTACAAAACCTTTTATTCCTTTATACAAATATAAAGGGAAACAAATTAAATAAACAATTACACATTGTTCAAGCTTCATTTTCTCTACCTCCATGGCAGCAAAACCATGGTGGTGAATGCAGCATTAAGCAGTTACAGAGCCAGATATTTCCTCAGGAGTTGACCAAAAACAGAGCTAAATGACAGAGAATACTGGACTTATTGTCCATTTGCAAGGTGGCCAGAAGGATAAACATTTTCTATAAGGTTTTACTTGACAATGATACTTGATATAATAGCTCGAACTACAGGACACTTGGTCCTTTGCCTCCCCAGCCGTTTTTTGAAGGTTAATGGCACTAGCATTACAGAAAGCCCAACAAGGGCTTATAAAAATAATGCAGTGCCTTGGTGACAGATGTTGCTTCTGGCAAGCATAAAAATGAACATTGTGTGAAAAGTGATTCTCTTAAATCTGTCTTCCACATCATCAAGGGAAACTGATTAAAAAGGAAGGACAAAAAAAGGGAAAATACTTAATTTTCACAGGAGATTTACTGAGGTGAAATCTCAGGGGAGAACCCTCTGCCAAGCTCTTATCTGTCATCTACAGCTGTGGGCTCTATGCTAATGTCTGAGCAGAAAGTGTTGTTTCCCCCCATTACAGAACGGCACATAAGTTACTTTCTCTGAACACTTCAGTCAATAGAGGCTGATGAGCACTTATTCTGTTCCTCATATGCACTAAACAAGCTCCATTCCTGCCCTACACCATTACCAAACAAGATAAAACACAGGGCTGAGCAGGAAAAAAATAATATTAGCTAAAAGAGAAAAGTGATGGGAGAGTGACTTCTGAGATGTAGTCATCATCAGAGGAAGCACGAGAGTGCTGCAGCATTTTTAAGTGTGCATCATTTCAAGCAAATGTTTACAAGAATGATGTTCAGGTGATGATGAGAATCAACTGCATCTCTCTACCCACCATACTAATGTAAAAATATGGCGGCTAAATAAAACAAGTCACAGGAGGGAGCTCGGAGGGAAACAAAAATGATAGAGGGGATGAAGGGCAATAGAGACTGGCTGAGCTTTAAGATTCCCTTGCTTCTCATTGACTGGCTCTGTGCTAACACTGACATGGATAATACGTCTAGTTATTAGCTGCAGGAGAAAAGAGCTTTTCTCCCCCATGTGCTGTACGTTACACTTTCATAGCCCTTTAGCCTTCTCTAGAGGCTGCAGAGTGGCTAATGTGGAGCAATTCCCCACGACTGAGGCTAAAAACAGCATTCTTCACCGTGGTCATTGTATTTCTCCTGGCTTTGCTTAGCAACTACCAAAAAAAAATAAAAAATTAAATCCAGGCCTAGTCAGTGCAGGCACAGAGGATAAAGGACAGGGTGACCGAATGCACATCAATCCTACTTTTTCCTTCAGGAATGCAATATCAGTTACACACAGGAGGAGGCTGGTTATTGACGCTGCTTTGATCCCACAGAATGGAGCCTAAACTCACCGATAAGGTCTCTGCGACATGTCACTGCTTCCACACAAGGCAGGAGACGGGCGACACCAGCAGCACCCTCTCTGTGCTTGGAGTGCATTAAGCTCTGGAGTGTGCATTATCATTTTCCGCTTACAGTTTGATAATCTTCACGGCTATAAATGTAAAAGTGTAAATTTCCAGAGAGCATGAATGGGGATTTAGAAGTTGGTTGGCTAGAAGCAAAGATGCATTATGGGTGATATGATTAAGCCATTAAAAACTTGAGAATCTAGGGCAAGTGAATCACCACTGGCAAGACAGATGGTTTATCACAACCCTGGGACAGAAACTTCCTAAAACATACCCGCATCTAATGGCTATGGATGCAGGTATCTAAACAGCAGTTAAAGGAGGATGCCATAACCCAAAGGTGTCTGATAGTGCAGGTGTGGGATCATCTCTGCATTTAGGAAATCAAGCCAACAAGAGTCAAGTAACAAAACAACACACTGAGCTGTTGTTAAAAGGGCGCGGCCACACTGATCCGTCATTAAACGGATATAAATTCAACAGAGCGTGCTGCTCTTAATTTGTTTAAGAATTTATTTGATGTGGCAACTTTGAAACATATCAATCATTTTCAAAACTGTTTTTACTGAGCATATTTGCCAAAATGTGAAGAGATAGCACATCCCAAATTTCCAAGCCAAGAACAAAAATACTCAGATTTCACTTGATTAGTTGGCTCACATCACAATAAAAAAATTGTTACGCATTTCAGCACAGAGCCTTCGTCAGACCTTTTCAAGTATACAGATTCAACTCAGTAGGATACACAAAGGCAAAGTCAATACACAGCTGGGAGTTGGACCCAACTATTCAGGGACTGATCACATATATTCTCCCACAGTCATAGATACACGGACCAGTCACAAGTATAGTTAAATCTGATTTAGACCCCATTACATACAATATAAAGCTTAACAAAACACTGTTTGTTGCTCTTCATTGATTCACTGCCCATTTACTGTCCGTCAACATGGGCACATCTCTGGCAAATAAAGTCGCATCATCACCAGCCCTGTGCAACAAACAGACCCTCAGTAAAAAAAAGAAGTTAACAAAACTGACAGACAAATAACGTCAACCCAGGTCACCTTTTCTTTTCAAAAGGCCTCTCTTTAAAAAAAAAAAGAAAAAAAAGTCATACCTGCTTTCTCCTAATATCGATTCTGATGCCTCTGCTCAGGATACCTGCAGAGATGCTATCTTTTCCCAAATTTAAAATCTGAATAACACAGCATGAGACTCATTGGACTAATTATTTATTTTTTTCTGTGACACCAAAACCTGAGTAAACTGCCCACCATGACTGAATGACTGTAACTGACAGCAGAAACACTGGAATTTGATATTAATGAAGAAAAGAAGATGGTCTTTTCATAACACTGGGCTGTCTATGTGGTGGAAACACACAACATACTTTTGAAATGGGTGCTACATGAACAGAGCAAAAGGGCCGTGGCATTCACTTCATTTTGCTTAGGCGGTAGAAACCTACAACTACCAGAATGCAGTGCATCAACAGACTGTAAAAATGATGGGCGTAGCAACCATAACATCACCAATTGGTTTGTGTACTGCCATTTTGAAACCTCAAGTGTGGCATTTTGGCAGTCTGGTACTGTGGGGGAGCAAGAGCTGAATCTGACCGAGAACCAAGGACACTATTGGCAGACAGCCTGTCACTCAAAGTGACCAGCCCTTAATTAAACACAGCTTTAAGCCTCAATACAATGTAAAGAGGTGAGTTATATAAAAATTCACCCCCCATACAGTTATCATGTAGGGGGGAATTAGCTTTAGAGACGAAAGACTTTTTTTGTACAAGGCTGTAAACATGTTTACTTCTGCTGTAATTTTAAGCATTTTAACATAGGGGTCTATGGGGATTGACTGGCTTCTGGAGCCACCTTCAAGTGGCCATTAGGGGAACTGCAGTTTTGGCACTCCATGTTTGTTTCATCTTTCAGCCCCAGAAGTTGCCACTTGAGTGTGACCGATGAGCTCTCCCACTGGCAGGTTACCAAATTGGAGCTTGGCCATTTTGACTCAGGAAACAATATGGCTGCTGGTTGGTAACAAACAATCTTGAATTACAGTTAAAGAGTAAGCTAAAATATGAGTCTGAAAACATTTATGGCATGAAATAGACAACAGAACCTTGGTTTATATTTTATCTTTACTGCTCAGTTTTACAGTTTGAGCTCAGTTTTTTTTTTTCAGCCTCTGTTTTTACAATACAGGAAATTATGGCTGTCACTTCCTGTTCACCAATTCTCTTATCACAGCCAAACAATGCACTAAAATGTGTTTCTAAAGACATTTTGGACAAGAGATTAACAATACAGTAACAGAATCTTGGTTTATATTTAATCAGACTGCGTAGTATGACAGTTTGATCTGAGTTTAAGATTGAGAGAGAAAGGGGTGAGTTTCTCTCTCAGTCTGCTTGTACACTCTTTGTGTCCATGGTGGCGGTCATACAAAAATGCAGAAGTACAACAACCCTAGAGTAAGTGAAAGTCGCATTTCAGATGAGCAGGGAGATCTGAGCACTGGTAAGATGGAGGGCAGTTTACTGTAGATTATTTACACATACTACCCATGTCGATTTCATACAAAGCTGGTCGAAAATTAGTAAAGTATCCCTTTGAGGTGGATCAGTCACATAATGGCCGATTCATGATCTGCTTAATACAGTCAGTATCTGATTGTTGTGTCCCCAATCCTCACAGGAACATGAGGTGATGAATCTTGTGTTTCTTGCAGCAGAAAGTTGAGTTTGGGTAGTATGCATGAGCAGACACAGCCGCTGTGCCTGGAAAACAGACCAGGAAACGAGGACCAGCAACACAAGCTAACATCTATTATAATGATTGCTGCACTAACTGCAGTGTTTACCTTCATCTGACCAGCAGCTACTTCACTGTAATGATCTTAATTATAAGGCAAGCTGCTTGTAATAAATATGAAGTGTTATCACAGCAAGGAGCCAGCCACTTAATTTTTATAGTTAGCCTGATGTTCTGCTTAATACTACCATGAAATGTCTTCCCCAGAAGCATACTGTCAGCTGTGTGTTTGACCGATCAGGTAAAGGTTAGTAAAGCTCCAGTGTTACCAGCGGCAAGGTCACCCCACATAGAGGCAATTTTCCTCGCTCGCTAATGCAGCTAATGTGCAGCTTATTGTGGAGGGGGAGAGGAGAAGGAGAACATGAAATATATCTCTGTGGAGTACGCAACGACTAAGAGTGAGATGAGCAAAGAGATGCAGAAAGAGAGGCATTAAGTTCAGAGTCATTAGGCACAACACACTGCTGTCATTATATCATACTGCATTACATTCATCAGCTCCTTCATTAATGAAGCTGTGGGAGGGCACAAAACCAATGGCTCAGTTTGTCTGCTGCTGTGCAAAACAGCTCTTCTTTTGGGAAGTTCAGCGTGATCCTTCTCGCTTTCGACACTGCCCTGCCTTATACTGCTGTATTTAAAGCAACCTGTGTGACACTGAACCTGACTAAATCTGTCTGAAGCAAAGCTGAGGTATTCTACTTGCTTAAGAGGCAGTGAGAGCGAGAGAGCGGAGGCCTGGCCAGGAGTCTAAGGATGAGTGCATATCCCTGCTTAATACATTTTTCTCATGCATTTTGCAGACTGTAAAGTGCATGTATTAATGCCAAGCATCAAGGATGAAGTTAAACAAGTTTTCATAGAGGAAAATGGACCCTTTAGATCTCACCACTGCCTCAGAGAAGACCTTCACTATCGGATCAAAACACAAGTGAAAAAATGGTTTCGAATTATCATTTTATATCGACTTTACTTGCGAAACCTGTACACTTTTAAATATCTTATACAACTGAACCATGGGTGCATTACCAAATGGCCCTACCAGGCCCTGTCCCACACTGGCCAAAAGTGTCAGGGGCCCCCCTGGCCTTCATCTGCAAAATGTCACCCAAATTAACACGTACCAACCAAAAAGACACACAAAAAAGACACAAAATTACCTCAGTACAACACAAAATCACAAAAGTATGCGTAAAGACAACAAGAAGATGAAAGAACATCACTAAGTCTGTCTTGCTCCTACAGTACGTAGGAGAGGCAGTGGGGCCTTTAATATATCCGTGCTCATTGTCTCATTATCCACCCATGTATGCAATGGAACCTATTTTACATAGTGAAGCTAAGAAATAAAGTTGATGATGCAGACTCTCCTGTAACAGTGTGACATACATTTATTTTATTCCTACATATTGTAAAATGTGCAATTAAGAGCTAGTGTCACAGCTTTTGTGAATGATACCCATGCATGTCGCTTCAATACATTAATTATTGAAGTATTTTTGGACACTGTCCTGATGAGAGAAACCCCTCAGTTGTCATCTCATTAAGCCCTACGTTTCAGCAGCCAACAACAAAAAAATGAAGTGTGAATTAAACTTGAAGATGAGTTACATAACAAAAAAATATATATTAAAATGTCACTGATAGTTAAAGTATGGAGTTTAAATCGCACAAATCTTCAGGACTCTTAATTTCAGGCTGCAACCCATCATGATCATCATCATGTCTTTTTCCAAAGTGAGAATGAATCTATACCCTAACAAATGTCCTAAATCCTGAACCACTGTGCAGGCTGATTGGGCGACCACAAATTACATGACCTGATTTCCATAACACTGAATCTTATCAACACTGGCCTCTGAGGGAACACAAACTAATTGGTGCGACTTTAACGTTGCATTTTCTAATGATGGGCGCTTAATTAATCTTTGAAACGCCGGCCTGTGAGTGTTGGCGGCTTGGCGCTACAAAGGAAGATGGCTGAGAGGATCAAAGTCATTCCAGTCTGCTGTGGAGGGATTAGGAAAATGTGGTGGAGGCATGGAGACAATCGAGCATCCAAGCCTCCAGCGAGGAAAATCCTTCCCGGCTGCAACCAAAATCTCAACTGGAGAAATCACCCTGACGTGCGGCTGTGCTAGCTGACTGACACTGACACGTGTGAGGGCGGTTATGTGATATCATGGTAATCCCACTGAAGTCCCCAAACCCAATCCCTCTGCTCATGAATCGTGTTAGGGAATATACAGGCAAGTGGGGTGAAGAGGTTTCAAGAGGGCAAGAGTGTCAGTGCTCTTAACGTTTCTAATACAAGTCCAACCTCTGATACTTTTCCACAATCGTCAGTAGTGTAGTTTTTTTTTTATTGTCTGGGATGCATGTCAGTAAAAGTTAAGACATCTTACCATCCCTAAGGCTGTAGTTTATGCATTTAATGTCAAACATAATATTCTTCAAAAGGGAAAAAAACAGAGAGGAGGCGTTACTTAGATTTGACAGCAATTTAACACAAAGCAGGCGGTCCTGATGCACAGGGAGGCAAATTCTCTCCACAAAAAAAGGGAACAGATTCCCCAAAAAACATAGTGGCCAAATGATTTTTTTCTTTGTCATATTTTTCTATGTTTAATATAAGTTACATTTTTTGGCTGTAGTTCTTTTACCTGTATTATTTATGTTCTGTTTGCAGAAAACCTATATGTATATAAATGTGTCTTCATCACTACCTGTGTTTTAATTACTATCTGTGACATAGTGTTCATTCATGAAATGATTAGAGGTGTAATGAGGGAGCAGCATGAGGCTGAGAAAATTCTCACGAGTACAGGGCCATAATCACCTATTTAACATGGTGGGGCGTTTTCAATCAACGCCTTCTACAACCAAGCCCTCGAGGGGAGTATAGGGGGATTTCCCTTTAGGAGAAATTGTTAGAAATTTAACAGCTAAACTGACCACCGTAAAACATTGTGAGCCAAAAATCTTAGATCAGAGGTTCTCAAAGTTTCAGTGACTGAGTGCCATTTTAGGAAGTGAGGGCTGACTGACTTTTTTAATGATTAACTGTACTATGGCTTTTTATGGGATTTTATTTTTTAACAATTTTAATAATCAGCAGTTACATAGCCTACATAACACTAATGTAACATTCTAGTTTCCACAGTACAGCTAATATGAGCTGTTTTCCTGCATGGCTCTGTGTTTTTATCTTGTTTGGTTATGGTGTAGGGCAAGAAGGGAGCTTGTGTAGTGCATATGAGGAACAGAATAAGTACGGTGTTTCGATTGTACCTTCCCACAGCAGGTGAGCAGCAGCTTCTGCTGGGGTATAGCAACGCCACGTGGACAACCACATACAAAACTGCAGTATACTGTAATACGACAACCAGTAGTATTAATAATGGCATTTGCTAATAATCATTTTAGGGCATTGTTGTTTTTCATAGCATAGTATGTGTGTGTGTGTGTGTGTGTGTGTGTGTGTGTGTTTGTGTGTGTGTTATATATTATAACTGCACGAGTGATTGAATCTTCTACATCTACTTACACACTATCTACTTCTCTGTGTGTATGATTGTTCGACCTTGCAAACAATATGCATGGAGCGATCTTATTTGTAATAATGTAACCACTATGATAGAGGCTTTTTAACTTCTGTACTTCAGGGGGGAATTCATTCCCTCTCTTGTGGCCATAATATTCCTCAGCTTAGTGGTGGACTAAAATATTCTCTCAAATAAACTCATGCCAAAGAAACCCAAAAAGAAATATTTGTTTAGGGCTGAGATTTATTTTCAATTCTCCAATGATACAATACTGACAATCCCTTATTGATACTTTACTGGTACTGGTACTTTAAGATTGTTTTTTTTTCTACAAGCCTCTCTCTTTAACAAAACAGGCCAAAGTCATCTAATGTTTTCAAATGTCTAAACACATGCAGACCATTGCCTAACAGTGGCTACAGTCATATGCCATGAAACTGCTTACCAAAGTATAAAAGCTGACAGTTATCATAGCGTGTACATTTGCTTATCTATGGTACAGAATAAAACAACAACTGGATGGAGAATTCCACCTGCATGTGTGCATCTACTTTCCTCCTCAACTGAAAGACATTTCACACATGCTTCCATTTTTAAAACATGGTTTCAGGTTTCAATTATAATAAGGTGTTTTGTTGTTTTCATTCCTTTCAGGGTCATTGTAACTGATAGTAAC
>JAPZEB010000021.1:11341192-11360108 GCA_029783705.1 Chaetodon striatus | reverse complement strand
TATACTATGACGTTTTTTCATGATTTTTGACGACATACTATACTATGACGTTTTTTCATGATTTTTGACGACATGCTTTATCATGATTTTTTTTCGTTATTTTTGACAACATGCTATACTGACATTTTTTCGTGATTTTTCACGACATGCTATACTGTGAAATTTTTTGGTGATTTTAGACGACATGCTATACTATGAAGTTTTTTCATGATTTTTCACGACATGCTATACCATGACATTTTTTCATAATTTTAACGACATGCTATACTATGACATTTTTTCATAATTTTAACGACATGCTATACTATGACATTTTTTCATGATTTTTGACGACATGCTGTACTATGACGTTTTTTCATGATTTCTGACGACATGCTATACTATGATGATTATTTCATGACTTTTTTTTTTTTAAGATTATGTTTTTGGCCTTTGTACCTTTATTAGATAGAAAAGTGTGAAATGGGCAGACAGAAAGAAAGAATGCGATATGACATGCAGCAAATGGGCGCATGCTGGACTCGATCTTGCGGTTGTGACATTTTTATAACATTTTCCATGACATACAATACCATGACTTTTATGGTATTGTGGTACCATCACGGCATACTATACTGTGATAGTTTAATGACTTTTTATAATACATTCCGGCTTTTTTTTTTTTTTTTTTTTTTACACGTTTTTTTAAATTTTGATGAAATACTATACTTCTGTACTATGACTGTTTTATGACTTGTAGGTCATACTTTTGTCATGACTCATGTATTTTTTTTTTTTTTCATAATATTCATAAAGAAGTTCAAAGGAAAAACTGGCTGTGTGCAGCTACAGGAAAGGAAAAGGAAGTAGTAAAGCCTGAGAACAGTTTATGTAACAGCTACTCTACTGAACTCATAGAATACACCATAAAAGCAATTAGTATACAAAGAGTCTCAACTTTTCTTTACTGAGTCACTCATAAAAACTAGCACTTTAAATGTATTTCATTCCAAATTTCTTCTGTGTGATTTCTGACACACAACGTTGAGGACTGCGAATGACCAGCCAGATGTGATGATGTGTTCATGACTTGGTCAGTGTATGTATTGTCATCTGGCCTGCAGGAGAAACTGGTGGGAATCATTAGGAAACATAAATGTCGCTGTTTTAAGATCAGTCTGTTCAAAGCAGACAAGTGAGCAGCTGCTGTCTGAGGTCCTGTCTATGTTGTATCTTAGTGACGAACAGACGAACGAGACTGAGGACAAGACAGATGATGATGAGTCAGTTTTTGGTTAATTTAATTTTAATTCCACGTAACAGATTTTCATAACTACAGAACAGTGAGTGACATTAAATAAAAATATTTACACCAGTGTCATGGAAATTTGTACATTTACCCTGGAAGATACCAAGACTTTTCACAGCACATGTTTAAACTTAAACTAAATTAAAATACAAATGAATCTTCTATTCCACAAAGAGCTTAACAAAGCATGCACAGAGCAGCAACAGTAAATACATAATTAATGTGAACACAGAGTATTTACAGGTTATGTGAATGTGTGTTGTAGCAGCAATATATACATTTGAAAAAATTCTTTAAAGGCAAAGTGTTGATTACGGTGACGCACCGCTCCTGTCTTCAGTTATTAATTTCATCTCACCTGAAAGACAAAACATTGATGATTATGATTAAATATTAAAGAGAGCAATGAGGTGATTATTGTCTCTGAATACTGGGCTCAATGTTGAAGCAGTTTACAAAATGAAATATCTGAAGAAGAGACACATATGACAGACTGATGGAGGAACATAAAGACACAAAATGAAGCAAGCATTGAGGAAATGAGCTTATGTCTGCCTGGTTGGTGCTATTTTTAGGTACGCTAGCGGCACAGCTCCAGGGATCGTAATGTCAGCCAGTCTGTCCAGACTGAAATATCTCAACAACTGTTTGCTGGGTTTCCGTAATATTTTGTGCAGACATCCTCAGAGGATGAATCCTACTGACTTTGATTGTCCTTTAACTTGATTTGTAGCAACACCGTGAGGTTCACATTTGTGGTTTTGAGTGAAATATCTTAACAATTATTGGATTCATTGAGATTTAGCACACACATTCATGCGCACTTTAGGGTTAGTTGCAATCATTTTGGTGATTCCTTCATTTTCTGTCTCATTTTCTATTAAAAAAAAACCAACTAAATTATCCAGCACTTTTTCTTATGACCAAAAACCTGCAAAAGGTCTGATATTCCCATCAGCCTCAGCTATTCTTTGTGCTGAAATGCTAAGCTACAGTCTTAACATTAGCATGTTAGCATGCTGATATTAGCATTTAGCTCATAGCACCACTGTCTGTGATTACAGCCTCACTGAGCTGCTATTATGGCAGTATTTTCATAATGAAGACCATCAAAGAACTAACATAAAAGATGAGTGTCTTTTGTGCATTATTCTTTGTAGGTTTAATTACATGTTCAATACAGTAAAAAAAAAAAAAACCCACAGTAAAAAAAAACCCACAGTAAAAAAAAACCCACAAAATGTGACACTTGCTGTACAGTAATTACACTTGATATATCTTGTAATCTCATTTGGGTATTTATTTCAAAATTAAGTTTACCGTTGGTGTTTTGCTGATGCCAGGTGCTCCAAAAGAGGCTTGTAGGGCGGCAGGTTTAGGAACACCAGACTGGAAAACAAATCAGATTATTTCAGTATTAATTATCAGTGCACACAGATTCCACATTAGTGCAGATTCTTCTGACTGTACATGTCTCTCCCTCAGTACTCTAGGATTTAATATAGTGCACTAATGACTCTTTAAAAATGGTTTTCCTTTTGTTATCTTGTCTATCCATCCTTCCTGCTGCCCTCAGATTTCTCTTTTCTGCTAAGTCCACACGCAGCACCTTGCCTCTGCACTTCTGTCCATATAATCAGTGGAGTAAATCTTATTTAAAAGCACTGGAGTGCAAAAAGCTAAAATACAGGACATTTATCCAGATGGTCTTTTGAAAGCAGATTAGATTAATGCTTTATATGAGCACAAAAATAAATATCTGTCCTGAGTGAGTGAAGGTTTGCAATTGTTTGTGGGTCCTACCCTCCCTAATTTCCATTCCTATGTATGTACAGAGCAAACGGCAGGTCCTCCATATTTATTTTTACCTTGAAATTGGGCTGGGCGGGGAGCATTCGTTGGAGGGTTTGAAGCTCTCTTTCTCTCAAGGCCAGGCTGTCTTCTGCCAGCTTCTTCTGGTCTCTCAGCCGGTTCTGCTCAAGCAGTAATTTCTCCACCTGAACAAAATAAGCATGTGATATTTTAAACAGAAAATGTAAATGTAAAAAATGTTCCTTTTACATCCTTATTTCTTTTGTGCTACTGTATGATTGAAGTTCTTGTTCAAACAGAAACAGGAATAGATTATCATCATTTTTTACACCAGCAGTCACAGTTTTATAGCCAGATACTGAGGAAATCTTGTTTTCCATTTCCCACCCACATGGACACATCAGTGCACAAATATGATCTACCTGGTCGTCATGAGTCTTCTGCTTGAGCTGTAGCTGCTTGGCAGCCTCGGCAGCCGTCTCACTGCGACTGCGTTCACACTGCTGCATGTCAGAAGTCAAATGTGCGTTCTGCACCTCCATACGACTGGACAAGGCTTGGATCTCCGCCACCTGGAAGAGGAGTTTTTCTAATTAATTAAATGTACTTCTCATCTTTACATATAAATCACCTGGCACTTATTTTGCACTAGACTTTCCTCTTGGGCTGTTAAGATCTTACATCCACGGATATATGTGATGCCTATTGGTTTGGGGGTTGTGTATTATGTGTTTTCATTTCGAATTTTGTGTCATGCTGTGATTGTTTTTCTGTCATAAGCACACTGCGGCATTTTACTAACAACTAAGTTGTATGGCAATAAAGTATTGAATATAATATTTGCTTTTCTAGACTCTGATGCAGGAAGTAGGAGAGTCACTCATATATAATTGGCAGTGGTTAAAGATTGTGTCACACTCAAATGTGTTTCCAGATGGTGCCTTTACATAATGGTTTTTGTTTACCATGTGTCTATTTCTATCTGTCAAGTGTTTGCTAATGTACATTTTCCTTCACGTCTTCCTCTACACTGTATGTCTCCCTGAAGGTCACAGGACATAGGTTAATGATGCTCTAAATCAGCCTTGAGGTGCCTGTGACACTAATGAGTGTTTTACTAAATATGGCACTGAGTCAGTGGGACGTACGTATTCACACAATGGTTTCGTAAGTTTCATGAATTTGACCGTGCAGTTTAAAAACTCAACTGTAACACCTTAGAAAACTGTTGTCAATTTGTGCTTTTTTCAGGACCTGACCCCTGTCAGAGGTAAAAATTAAAAGATTAATGGGTAATTTATCTAAGGAGGTTTTGTGAAGTAAAATATCTCAGTCTCATGTTAGATTCCCACCTAAAGTTTGAGAAACGTGTCAAAATTGTGAGTATGGTTCCCAAAAGAAAACCTACTGTATACATTTAAACTAATTAAAGACTGTTAACCATTTTATGTACAAATAGTTTTGTTCAAGTTTAATAATGTTCAGTTTTGATTGACATTGTAACTACACGTGTAGACATTGTAACTACACGCTCATTACAGAGGTTATAGTTTGCAGTGGTGTTGATAAAGACAGAGACAAACATTCGATAATTAGTTTATGTAGAGGGGAAGGTTCTTTACTGTTTTATCCGCATGAAATGTTCCTCTAAAGGATTTTTAGAAACCTACTCACTGAGCTTTTGTTTCTGTTGTCCTGCACTGTGCTGCTGTATCAGCAGTGACACACACTTCACCTCGGCTTTTACCCTGACTTTGCCTCAGAGGACGTCTGTCTCTTTAGCTGTAGATTTATCATGAATGAATCAGCAGATAGACTTCCTCCCTTGAGAACCAGGTTTCCCATTCAATTTGTTCTTTGGAATATTCCAAGAAGAGAGCTAAAAGGAAGGCTGGACAGACAGAGGTACAAACTCTGAATACTGCCTATGAGTCTGAGATACTTTATTTGAGTAATTTCATTTTATGCTACTTTATACTTATACTCCATTTGAGACACTACATCACTACATCTTGACTTGACATGTTAAATTACTGGTTACTTTCTAGATTGAGATTTTACAATAACAATGTGTAGTACGGTGTCAGATTAAACAAATAGTTTCTCAACTTTTGAATGATTTTAAACTGATCTGATGGTTTAATTTCGATGACTTTGTGATATCTAAAGAGGTAAAATTGTGCAACAGCAGCAGAAAAGCAAAGAAAAAGTCTGTCGCAGAAGTTTTTTCTTCTCTTCTGCCTAATTAATCATCTCATGATCCTTTTAGACTCCTGGTGATAGACCAGATTGTCATTGTTTTGCAAAACAAGTTTTTACTTTTCAAACTTTTAGCATTTTATTGCTGTACTTCTGCACTTTTACCTAAAGAGGAATCTGAATACAGGACATTAACCTCTACAGGATCTGAGTACATCTTCCACCACTGCATATAGTTCTACATGTAACTCTTTTCTAGTTCATATAATGTGAAACAGACTTATTTCGCTGCTTAATGCCTCTAAAGACTGTGAATTTCAGCGTACACCGAGTGCAGTCATTTCAAATAATAATCTCCAACACACACCAAGAATCACAAAATATGTTGCACACACCTTGTTGCCCACGTTGTCTAAATACAGCTGGAACTTATTCTCCACGTCTCTGGACAGGTTCGTGCAGCTGTTTCTGATCTTCTCCATCTGCTCCTGCTGGCTGTCGCAGGTGAGGTGAAAGGTCAGCTGGTGGGGAAACAGGTTGTTGATCTTGTTCAGGAAACCACTGGTCACCGTTTTGATCCCGTCCAAAGACTGAGCAAAGTCCTCTTTGCACTTCCTGGTTAAAGAAAAAAAAAGATTGAGACAAAAGTTTTAATGTTAAATCTTAATATTTTCAGTAACTCTCACGGAGCAGATGGAGAAACACTCAGTACCTGGTGTAGGTGGTGAGCTGCTCCCTCAGCATGGTGTTCTCCCTGCGCAGGGCGATGGCATCCTGGTGGTGTGTGTCTCGGTCTTTAAGGGCGTTGTCTCTATCCTGGCTCAGGTACTGAACCGTCTGGGTGAAGTTTGCCTCGATGAGGTTTATCATAGCTTTCTGCTGAGCGTTGAGGGTCTGCAAAGTCTTCATTTCACCTGAGGAGTTGAGTGGAAAACACTATAACCACAGGAACACTCTGACAGTTATACTTTTATTAATATTCTGTACCATTTTCTAATAAGTCAACCTTTATAAAGTGTAGGCTAACTAATGGCGTGAGGTCATTAATCAATGCTCAAGAGTTTGTCACTTACAATAAGCCACCAGATCCACCAGTATAAATGTTATTAAGTAGTTAATAGAGAGTAACAACCTATCAACTAAACCATCATTTAAATACCAGCGAGAGAGATTCTTCGAAACCCAAAAGTTGTTCTTATTAATGTCTTGTAACTTATCTATAAAGCATCAGTGAATGATTTATTAGCTTTTAATAAAGCCAATGATAATAACTTATAAACCCTGAATAAAGGGTATACTATTACATCATGGGGAAGCGGTACCAATATTCTTTTTACTTTATCTTAAAACAATTTGCTTAATCACATAGAGGTTACTTTTACTGTAGATATATTATTATTTTACACATACATTCACTATTGCCAATAATTATTACTTCTGATGCAGTGGGAGTTCATGAAGAGAATATTTTTCCACAGTGATTAAACGGAGTTAGAGAGTTAGACTAAGTCTCCCCAAAAAAGTATAGTATTGAAGTACATACCGCTGGTAGTGACCACAGGAGGGGGCTGCATTGGAGGGGTGGGACGCCGTGCTATCATGCTGATTGTTGCTGCACTCATTCTCTCACAGTTAGCCTATACATGAAAAAATACACATTTATTTTATTAACATAGCAACCAACAGTGGTGAAATGTAAGGAAATTAACTACCATACCTATGTACAAGTGTGAGGTACTTGTAATTTAATGTCTTTAGTTTATGCTACGTAATACTTCCCTTCCACTAAATTTTAGTGGCAAATATTAAACTTTTTACTCAACGACATTTATTGTATGACTTCAGCAACTTTAAAAATTAAGATTCTGTCCTATAGTTGGACAAAACGTTTTAGTTTTACATTTAGAAAATAAACTGCAGGTTAAAAACAATAATTTTCTGCACATCAACCAACTACAGTAAAATAATCTAATGATATTAATATATGAGAATCTTTGAAAGATGATGATGAACAGTAAAATGACCTGCCGTTCTCAGCATAATATTAATCAAGTCATCTACTCACTAATTTATCTTTGAGTGTATGTTCTGTGTGGTTGGCATCAGTCTTCAGCTTCGCCAACTCTGCCTCCAGAGCAGCTTTCTCAGCTGTGCGAGCTCCCAGCTGAGCTCCCAGCTCGTCTTTCTCCTTTCTCAGCTGGATGATGTTGTCACTCAGCTTGTTGACGTTCAGCTCCAGCTCCTTTAGAATAAAAGTCGGATCACTCAGCATCATCATCATCATCACTGTATTTACCAGCTCTGAACATACTGTACACATACATATTATACTGCGGGTCAGAAACAGAGTGAGTTCATCATTCAAACTGAGTTCATCTTGTTTTTTTGAGTCAAATTAAGTCTCTGTGAGTTCACTTCAACTTAAAATGTGTTTTACTTCTTGTTGCTTTACTTGGAAGTTTTGTTATTTTCAGATAGTTTTGCAGAGAAACTGTGTCAGACATAAATTATTATACAGAGCTGAGTAGTTTTACACATCTTAACACATCTGGTGGGGTCTCTTCAATATCTCAAAAGGGTTATTATATGAGAAGAAATCACTGACCTCAACCCTCCTCTCCTCCGCAGACTTCTCCGGCTGTCCATAGATGAGGAAGAGCACAAGGCTGACGATGATCAGAGACTGTATCAGAGAGGAGAACAAGAAGACGGTCCTCATGTAGTAGCTGCAGCTCTTCCCTTTGGGCTTATGCAGGGGCTCCCTTGCCTCCAGGCCAAACTTGGCCCGGGAGTAGCTGGAGCTGTACATGACTGTTGGAGGTGAAATGGTGGCAGCTAGTTTTGGAAGATCTACAGAGGAATTATTTTTTTCTACAAATCCACAAGTTGGCCGTTCAGATGAGATCTTCTCTGCGGAGCAGGTGCCGAGGCTTCAAGGAGAACGCTGTCGAACAGAAGTGGAAGAAAAAAACGGTGGTGAGATGTTTGTTTCTCTGTCCTCTACGGCTTTGCCACACTGTCAGGGAGCAGAAACATACAGGCACAAATGGCATGTATGGATGGATGTAAACAATGACCCTTAGGTGTGTAAAGGGGCCATGTTTATAAATGCTGCTGGAGGCACACTTCCAGTTCATCCTGGCCCAACCCTCCCCTCCCCTCCCTGCCCTCTCCTCCCTCTTCGACCTCTGTCACAGTTCCAGCTGCACCGCTGCCCAAATTACCAGAAATTTTCCTGGTGCCTGGGACAGGAGGAAATAGTTGAGGCAGTACGATTAAATAAAGTTTAACGATCCACTGGAGGTTTAAAGACAGAAAAGTACTGTGCTTGGCATGAGACTTTGTGTCTGAAGTCATTTTCACAAAGGTTTGATAAGATTTTTTTTTTTTTTTTTAATCTAGACTCCGAAATGTTTGTGCAGTTTTGCTTCTCTTCTTATGTTCATGTGCGTTCTTTATTATTTCAGAGAATTCATGCCATTAAAATTTATGGATCATTAAAAAGGGACGTGTGTTTAAACAAACATGTAATTAAATGATAGGACTGCTTTTTTCGAATTCTGTCTCAAACAGTGAGGTGTCCATGTCTTCTCTTCCCTCTGCGCACACTGAAATGGGTTTTGCTTGCTGTCACTGTTCCTCATGTTCATACTGGCCATGAAAAGACCCATTCTTAATGCACCTCCAGTGTGGGTGATGGAAGAAATCCACAGTCTCGTTTTAAATTTAGATCTCCATATGAAGCTAATATGACACTTCAGCAGTCAAATCAAGTTACAGTCCTTTTAGAATGAACTTTCCTCTTTGTGTTTCCAAAGGCAGTGTTCCTGCTTGAACTAGTGTGGAGGTATAGTAACAAAAAAAGTTAATTTCACACTAAAAAGACAGTTACTTTGGAATAACACCCCTATGGTACGTCTACAAGGTGTCTACAGGTATCAGACACTTAAATGTTATGCTTTTTGAGACCTTCTCTGTGAGTTAGGTTAATCTACATTTTGCCAATAGGTAAGTGCAAGTGTAAAGTAAAAAGACTGTATTATTTATAGATTTGTAACATCAGATATGTGGACTTTTACACAGAGGAGCTTGTTTCATTTTTAAAAAAAGAAACAAAACATGGATTAAAAAAATATTTTAAACATGTTTGTGTCAGTTAAAACCTCACAAGTTAAAATTTTCGACTATTTAATGACTTTTTAGGCCTACCAGGGTGTCTACTGTGAACAGGATTCCTAGTTCCAACCTGGTGGGTACATGAGTATGCATGTACTCCCCGTTTGGGTGGGTTTTCTCTGGGTACTCCGGCTTCCTCCCACAGTCCAAAGACATGCAGACTAAATTAATAGGTGATTCTAAATTGTCCGTAGGTGTGATTGTGAGCATAAATGGCTGTCTGTCTCTATATTGTCAGCCCTGTGATAGTCTGTCCAGGGTGTATCCCGCCTCTTGCCCAAGGTCAGCTGGATAGGCTCCACCCCCCGCCACCCCCAACAGGATAAGCGGTTAGGGAATGAAAAATGAATGAATGAACTACACTCATGTTAAAGTCCTGCATTCCAAAATTTTACTTACGTCATCATATCAACAAAGTGTACCTGAAGTATCAAGAGTTATGCATATTGAATTACTGTTACAGATGGATTAAGATGTACGCAGGATTTTAACATTGAAGATAATCAAGATCGAGCTTGTTTTAACTACTTTATAAGTAATACGTACGGGCAAGGCTTTATTACCAACCAGCAAAGAAGCAACAGGGGCCTCAAACTAAATTTTCAGGCTCCTGGGTATTTTAACCTAAAATAATGCATCATACGTTTTTAGATAAACAATTACTTCAAATGAAAAATCATGACCTAAAACGTAACTAGTTACTATAGGTGTCAGATAATTGTCAGATAATAAAAAAATCTGCTTAGTTACTGAATCAACAACATAATAATCTTGATAATTCAAAAAACATAGCAATTTTTTTTTTCTCAATTGAACACATCAGGCTTCCATACAGGTATCTTGCGTAGATGCAGTTATTTTCCACCAGCCTGCACGTAATGTATGAGAAGGGAAAGATCACCCATCAGCGCCACATTTAAATATAGCTTCTAAAGAATTTGTGATCATATTCCCCTGGTGGTGGATGAACAATGTAGGCCATGTGAGGAGTAAAAGCAGAAAATACCAAACAAAAAAACAAAAAAAGTCCACCATATCCTGTCCCAAGCAAGCACGGAAAGGAGGCATGGCAGTGGAGGAGTGAAAGAATGAAAACAATAGGGACCTGTCATTCTTCAGGGATGAGGGCATAACAAATTCACCCTGCAGTACAGACACACTTGATCCCCCCCCCACTGCACTCTGTTATCTGCGGCGATGACGTGAGGAACAGCCGGCTCTTCTGGTGAACTGTGTGAAAGGTGAAAGGTCCTCTGAGCCCGGCGTTTTCCTGCTCCCCCATTGTCTCCCTGACAACCTGTCTTCACCGGAAAAAAACTAATTTACGGAAGGTATGTTAGAGTGACAGAAAATGAGTAACTATGAGGAGTCAGGACAGACATCGGATCAACCTCTGAACAATAACAGGAAACTGAATGGTTGAGGACTGAGATAAAAAAACACCTCTTAAGATACGTGACCAGACACATCTAGGGTGACAGGAAAAATTTGCCATTGAAGTTATATCCATGCCATAGGTACATAACAGATAAGGCTGCTGTGATAACTGTTTAATCGTGCTGTCATACAGGCCTGTAGATTCAGAAATTATAGGGCCACTGATAAGAAGCTTGGCAGTGAAGACAGCGGGTGATTTAAAGCAGAAAAGTTTAGCAAAACAGACAGATGATCAAAGCAGAATAAATATCAAAACTGACACTTGGATGTGTAAAAAAAAAAAAAAATGCAAATCTCTACCCTCAGCAGCTTCATGACGAGGCATTTCAATCTGTTCGTATCTCTAGAGGGATTCTGCTGCCATCTCCTGACAAAAACGTAGAAAGCACATATGAGCATAAAAAATATGATTCAACATGCCTTTTTAATATCCAGAAACAGCTTCAAAGAGCTCATCTGTACAATGTGTTTCAAGTGCAGCTAAACTGGCAGTATGAGGGGCCTTTTTCACAATCAGTCCATTGATGCTACAGAAATCAGTCAAGAGAAGCCGCTTCTACACTGAACAAACATTTAAAGACACTTTTGTTTGTTTACTCCAATTTTTTGACAGATTCAAGTTAAAGATCCAAGACTTTTTTATTTATTCAGAAGATATATTTCTCTCAAATTTCATTCATAAATTTGTCAAAACCTGCATTAGTGAGCACTTCTTTCTTGATGATCCATCCACCTGACAGGAGTTGTAGATCAAGATGCTGATTTAACAGCCTCATTACTACACAGGCTTTATTGTGGCCACCTCGGGATGGCCACAAAAAAATGGCCACTCTAAAATGTGCAGTTTGACCACACAACACAATGCCACAGAAGTTAGTAGTTTTAAGGGAGCATGCCATTAGCATGCTGACTGCAGGTATGTCCATCAGAGCTGTTGCCCACTAACTGAATGTTCATTTCACTACTTTAAGTTGTCTCCTATGACTTTTCAGTGAATTTGGCAGTACATCCAACCAGCCTCACAACCACAGAAGTCAGTTATGATGATGAACTGCTGTCAGGTCAAGACTCTTGTCAGGACGATGAGCATTCAGTGTCTGACGGTTTGTGCAGAAATTCTTCAGTTGGGCATCAACTGTTCAGGTGGCCGGTGTCACATGATGAGACATATCTATCCAGAAGATACAGACGCTGGATGTGGTTACATGTGGTCTGCAGTTGTAAGTTGGTTGGATGTACTGCCAAATTACGGAATACGAGATTGGAGACAGCTGATAATGGTTAGATGAAAATTCAGTTAGCGGGCAGCAGCTCTAGTGGACATTCCTGCAGTCAGCATGCCAACAGCACAGTCCCTCATAGCTTAAAACATCAGTGACATTGTGTTGCGGGATAAAACTGCACATTTAAAAATGGCCTTTTATTGTGACCATCGCAAGGTACACCTGTGCAATAATGATGCTGTTTTATCAGCATCTTGATATGTGACACCTGTCAGGTGGATGGATTATCTTAGAAAAGGAGAAGTGCTCACTGAGACAGATTTTAACATATTTGAGACCAACTGAGAGAAATACATTGAGAAATATATTAAGTACACGAAAAAAGTCTTAGCTATTTAACTTAAATCATTTAAAAATGCGAGCAAAAACAAAGGTGATTTGTTTAAATTTTGTTCAGTGTACAATATTGTACATTCTTTCATTGTCTGTGTAACATAAAAGAGTAACAAATCAACTTAAGATTAAAAGCAACCCCTTATAAAATAGAAAATACATCAAAACAGGCAACGTAAGGTAGAAATGATCAACAAAAGGGCAAGGCAATATTACAGAAGTTCTGACCACCGTGATACAGTACATTATTTTACAGTTCACTACTTCAAAGAGTCAAAAGACCAGCTATAGAAACTGTCACAGGCTTTCTTAAATTCACCATTTAAGACTTACAGACAGATCAGTGTGGTCTATGATTTGAAAGAAAAAACAAATGGTGAGGGAGCGAGTTTAACGAAGCCTGATGCTTTAACCACCTTCTTTTTTTTAAATTCTTTCAAAATCTTCCTCTCCTTGTGTCCTGCTCTTGAACTCTCTGACTTCCACTCAATAACCTCATCCCCAGGATGACTCCAGTCGGCTTACAGCTAACAACCGCATCATTTTATTACTTCCGCTTACAACAATGGATGACTCATTCATTCCTGACTGAGTTAATGGAACCTGCTGAAACCTTCATGTCTCTTATGAACCCCGCCAGGATATCTCAAATATTCCTACAAATTATTGCTCGTCAGCAGGTGATGGAAAAAACCCTCAGTAATAAGGTGGAAAACCACTAATAAACTACAATATGTGATTTTCACAGAGAAACAGGGAGTTATGAGTGTGTCCAGTTTTACACCGTTGCCTCAATGTCCTGGGGGTCGTCCCCCTCCAGCAGGCTGTAAGACGCGTGGCTCTGGAAAGGTCTTTGTAAAGGGTGGGCAAGAAGTTTGGCCATGCAGTTGTGCAGCTCGATGGCAGGTCCGCCCAGGGAAACCTCAAAGCGATAGCACATGCCCTTTGAGTCCAGGTTGCAGAAAGAGGTGTAGTTGTCCTGGAGACAGTAAACATACCACATAGTTGAAAGTCAGCATCGAGGGAAATATCCACAGTACGTCATCGTGTCAGAAGCTGTTATACTGTATTTATGTGAGCTTTCACAACTTCCCTCCACACTGTTCAGGCTTAATAAGATGGACAGCAGTACTTAAATTAATTAACTGCAAATACAAGAAGGCACAGAGCCAAGGAGTAATGTTGGGAATTTTTTTTCTCTGCCTGGCTGTGGTGAGTGAAGCTTTGGCTCTGGATCTGGATATTGTTCAGACTGTGGCTGCATGTCGTTGAATCTATGAAGCTATGGATATGGCTACACTTGCTGTACTCTGACTAGTCATTTAACAACAGCAAAAAAGCAGAAATGCAAATACAAAAAATCATTTGGGAGAATGAAGTATTCCTTCCATCATTAAGCCAAACAGGATTTGAGCCTGCCGTGCTTCTGTCAGATATTACAGATGTGTTACCAATACACCACAGTAGTTCAGGACTACAGCAGCTTCAACACAAAGCTCTATCAGCAGAACAACCATGCATTCACTGAACACACAAACAACCCCAGCATATAGTTAGTGTTACAGCCTTTATAAACTAATGTGTCACAGCCATGAACATGACAACCAATGTACAGTCATTGCTACAGCCACAATCACAGTGACAGCAATGACCCGTGGTGTCATCACATGACTACAGTCATAATCTGTTCAAGAAATTAAATCTTTTAACCACTTCCAAGATTAATATTTATCAAACATGTATATTTACTGTATGTATAAATGTATGTGTCAAAAGTACAGTACACCAAATATATTTCATAACTTCTTGTCATGAGCTCTAATATCGGGGGACAAGCAAAGGATATTAATTTTCCCTGTGGTCACACAATTCTCAGACAATATTTTAGAAAAGAAATTCCAACTTTGACCTTAAGGGTGCTCTGTAGGAAGGTCTCTCAAGCAGTCGAGACAAAAGTTAGTACTGACACTAGATGTGCAACTGAAGTTTTTTTGTACCACTGAAATACATTAATGATACACCAAACAAAGTTGAACCACAGCACACATCCTGGTACACAATCCAAATGAATCACTGTCTCTTCATCAGCTGATTCACTCACCCGCCAGCTGGTCTCATCCCCCTGCTCCTCCACCCCGTTGTGTAGGTAGACCACATCAAAGAAAAAATATGGCGACTGCAGCATTTTCTGTGGCAGGACACAAGAACAAGCAAGTCTTTCACTTCAGTGTAAAGTTAGTGCAAACACACTAATAGAGAACTAGAATTACAGCCTCATGGTTTTATGCTTCCTCCAACCAGTCAAGTTGCAGTTTCAGTTTACATCCATGTCTGTCCACACTCATGTAATGGAGGCAGTGAAGGCATATAGTGAAAAGGCATTTAAGTGTATTTTTTGGTGAAATGGAAGTAAGCTTTGGAGTGAATAACGTCCAGTGGGAAACATGTTGTCTTCACTTTGAGACCATTTTTACAGAGGAGTACACAAGGCTAATAGAGAGCAGTGTCACATGGTGTGACGACACCTGAAGCTCAATATCAGCAAAACCAATGAGCCTGTGGTGGACTATCAGAGGAACAGGAGGCCCCCTGTCCTGGTTGTCATCCAGGGAGAGACTCATACAAGTACCTTAGAGACCAAAAAAATCTGGACTGAACTCAACACTGAAGCCCTTTGAGGCAAGTGTTTGATTAGTGATGTTGGGAAATACGAATATAATTGCTTTAACTTGACTTTGTCAAGTTTTGTGTTTCTTGTTCAACTGTTTGTCTATTAATATAAAAGTTCATGTTCTTTTGCAGAACATTATGCTGTCACAGTGAAATTTACTACTGACATTTTGGATATAAAATGTAATCACCTAATCATTTTATTCTATTAGACATTTGTGTGACCCTTTGACCCTTTAACTGCACTTAGTTCATTCACTGGACATTTGTGCCAATTTTGAAGATATTCCCTCAAGGCATTCCTGAGATATCACTTTTACAAGAATGGGATGGATGGACGGACAACCCAAACATAACGCCTCCAGCCACGGCTGCTGCAGGGGGGAGGCATAAAAAACATTTCAGGAGGGAAAATTAAGTTCACATTAAAAAGAAACTAATATACCAAATACAGACTGGATATCTCAGCAGGTCTCATACTTACACTAACAGCCTCTGAAGGGTTGAACTGAAGCTGTCCGGCATGACGGCTGTAAATGAGCACCGTCCGCACCACATATGGAGGAGGGATGGTCTGAACATTGTCCATCGACGGCAGCTCTATCTTCTGACGACTATAAAGACAACAGAACAAAAGATGACCTTCAATAAACACTTTAATGTAATGTTTCATGTATTTTAAGAGACCAAAAATGTTTATAGTCAGACAGAACTTACATTACATTAAGGAGATCTTCCAAGTCTACAGAGGACAGTTAAGGCTAAAATGTCACAAGTAGAAATTATTTCATGTTTATTTTCATTGTTCAAGAGTTAGCTTTGAATGAAAGGATACTGAAGGACTCGCACACGTTCGTCTCAAGGTCATATAGACAGCTGCACAGCTCCCTGGGGTCAGAGGTGAAGCCTGACAACTGAGACACAAACACATAAGAGGAAAATGAAGACAACATCTTGAAATCTGTATGTAACATTTGGAGCAAATCAAAATATTCCTGTACTCACCCAAAGAGCGTCATCATTGACTACCACCAGGGCAAACTCATGGCGTTTGTCAATCTTGTGTTTAGTTCTGACAAACATCTCAATCATCTTCTGAGAAATGTTCAGGGCATTTGTTTTAGACCTAAACAGAGACACAGTCAAACTAGGCAGTGATGACAAATTAAATACAAACGGTGTACAGTGAAGGTTTACTTTGCTGACGCTTACCCATTAAAAGACTCCAGCTTTGGCAAAGACATCTCTTCAGAAAGGTCTAAGCAGATGATCTGCCATGAGGAACATCAGATAGAATGAGCCTTATGGTGACAATAAGTCTTTATTTTTTACGTCAAACATAAGTTGTAATTTAGGCCTACCACTTTCTCGGGACAGTTGACACGGGGAACTCTGAGCTGGTACTCTGCTGGTGGAGGGATGGGGGTTGTCAGTGTGGGCTGCTGCTGTGTGGGCTTCGGCCTCTCTTTGGCAGCAACAGAAGCAGTGGATAGTGGCACCGGGGAGCTGGCTGCAGCTGCTGCTGCTGCTGCTGCTGCTACCGCAACAGGGGCTGCAGTCTGGGCTGCAGCTGCTGAGACGGTTGTGGTGGTGGAGCTGGGAGGACTGTCGCTGGTTGAAGCCTCACCCTCGCCCTCAACACGACTTCCCACAGCGGGCTGAGATATGTTGGGGTTACTGTTTCCGCCGAGGCTGCCCGTGCTGCTGCGACGGTCCTCAGCACCTTCGGGGTTGGAGCGTGTCCGAGGACGCAGCTCTACCAGACGCTCCTCTCCATCGGCTGGGCCTGGCTCTGGCGTCTCCATGGATACACAGATTGCTAAGAAAGTGGGGATGATGAGTTTGACTGGCCATGAAGAGAAACTAATAACACATTTGTGACTAGAAATTCCTTTACATTTACCTGTGATTGGTCATCCACTGACATTAACCAATTAATATTTAGACATGTATTACACCAAATTCTGTGGCCCATCAGATACTGCGACCCAAATGAATTTCAGCTATGTTGCTACAGTAAATGTTTTTATCATTTATCACATACTATATTTTGGTATATATTGTATTCAGCTAGGGACAGATATAAGATACATAGAGTTTCCCAACAGTGGATAGCTAAGATTTGTAGATGCTGATGTCACTTGGGGCTCTGGTAAGTTGTAACACTGCTTGCTCAATAATCCGATTTCTGATTCTGAGTTTTATAGACAATTTATATACTGAACAGCCACAATATCAAAACAGCTGACTGGCAAGTAAAGTGAATAACACTGATCATCTCATTACAATGCACTGTTTGGCTGAAAAACCTTTGGTCCTAGCATTCATGTGGATGCCACTTGACACGCTCCACCCACCCACTGCTGCAAACTAAGAACCAAGCAGGACAATGCATCATGTCACACCATAAAAAATGTGTATGGCCCAAGGAACATGACAAAGAGCTCAAGGCATCAACCTGGCCTCCAAAGTCCCCGGATCCCAATCTGATCGAGGATCCGTGGGACGTGCTGGTACCCCACCTCACTTGGTTTGCAATGGTGTTTGAGTGGGTGGAGTGTGTCAAGTGGCATCCACTTGAAAGCCAGGATCCAAGGTTTCTCAGCAGAACATTGCATTGTAATGAAATTATCTATGTTATTCACTTCACCAGCCAGTGGTTTTGATATTTTGGCTGATTGGTGTATATTCATGCAAAAAAAATATTGGACTGATTAACACCCATAATAGCATCCCTTTTGATTACAACTGTCAAAATACAATGTGTGGCCATGTTAAGAACATCTCAAGTGGTAATGTAGCTGAAAATTCTGATCAGGTCGCTAAATCTTTAAGGTCACAAAACACCTGCCTCTCATACAATACTAGCAACGATAGCAAGTACAGGAAAACTGCCTGTAAATATTATACAAATAAATCAATAATAAAATCTTAAAAAATCCAAAACAAGAGCTACTTTAAATGTTCAAACCAGGTGGTACAATGGGCACAAGAAAGCTACACGAATCTTAGAAGCAACCCCACTGTCTATATTGACTTCGTATTTCTAGTTTAAAATTCACGCCAGTACACATTAAAACTGCGATTCTGCTCTAATGGACGCAAAGTGCAGCTTGCAGCTAACTAGTACAACAAAATCAGAGGTGTTGTCTCGTTACAGTATAGATGGTTTAGCTAGAAATGCATCGATCAATGCGTGCAGAAAGTCAGCATGTAGGTTAGCTACAGATGTTTGATGACAGCGCAGTAGCAACGGGAGCTGTTAGCATTAGCTTCAAGAGAAATTACAGCAAAGCAAATAACTGAACACGTATGAAATGTTTTATGTAAAAAGGTGTAAGTACACTTACTTGGTAAGTAACTGCGAAACTTCTATAAGTCAAATAGTTTGAAAACTCATTGAAAGTTGTAAAATATCTCAACGACGAGCTACCATTTGTTTTGATCGGACAACTTCCTTACAGGAAATGATCAAATCCGGAACTGCACAGTGTCGTTGCATTATGGGTAATGTAGTTTGATAACAGGGTCAGTTTTTTTGTTGGGTTTTTTTTTTGCCTTTTTTTCTTTTCTTCTGGCAATTGTAGTCGCAAAAACAATATTTGCAGCAGTACCAAAAAAGTCCCCAACAAGTAATTTAAAATAAATAAATAAATAATAATAATAATAATAATAATAATGATAATAATAATGATGATAATAATAATAATAATTATTA
>JAPZEB010000021.1:11329454-11341092 GCA_029783705.1 Chaetodon striatus | reverse complement strand
AATAATAATAATAATAATAATAATGATAATAATAATGATGATAATAATAATAATAATTATTATTATTATTGTTTTGTTTTATTTATAGGCACCTTTCAAGACATTTAAGGGTAAAGATAGGAAAATTAAGAAAAGATTTATAAAGTCAATGAGATAAGGAATAGAGTATCATAAAATAAATAAAAATAATAATAGCATAAGTACTAATCCGTTTTCCCATAGAAATGATTCCTTTAAACATCTACATGTGGTAATATGCATTGCTTTCTGGTGCATCTTCCACTGTTCTGGCTGATGGACAGACTTACCAGAAAAAAAAAAAGTTGTGCGATGTATCTCCAGATTTAAAACACACCCCTACATTAAAAGGAAACTGGTGATAATTTTATGATCTTGCATAATTCATATTTGGTTTTAACTGATCAGGTATTAGCATAGCTCTGCAGAGTGTGGCTTAATATACTCAGTGTAGTTAAATGAATATAGTAGAAACTACTTTTGCAGTAAACAAAACACAATTCAACATGTCTGTCACATCAATGCTATGGTCCAAACTGATTGTAACGTCATGCATTTTTTTGAATTACAAAACATCATAGTACATGCTTCTATGTCAAAAGGCATGGAAGCTAAATGTGGACAAAACAGGAAAGGACACAAAGTGACGGGGACTGGGTGGGGATGACTTTGTGAGTGTTTTCCACTTACTTCAATCATCACACTAAACACTGTTGGGCAGACATGCAGAGAGCAGACTGCAGCAGTGACTGGAAAATACAATCACACTAAAATACGAGGACGGAAGAAAACACACTCTCATTTTGTCAGATTCTTTATTGTAGGCAGTAAGTGGCCACAACAGGGACTAAATCACTGCTGCAGACATCAGGATCAAGAATTATGGAGGTAAGGGACGATGAAGTGTTTCAGTGTTTGTCCTGAAAATATGTCATTTATCTTATACTAGGTGTTGTATGAACTGGAGGATGACATGTTTACTGTGTAAATTTTAAATGTTGTCAAACATGCTGTCTGTTGAAATGCTGCTGATGCAGTTGAGATGTGAATGATTATACTGTATGGAATTACAGCATCTTGTATTGGCATGAAATCAGATGTGACTATAGTGAACTGGAGCAAAATGTTTAGAGAGTAATTTTACTGACTAAGTGACATCAATGTATTGTATATGGTTATTATATGAGTTATATTATTTTCAGGTCCAAAAACTGTTGAATTTGAGACTCTAAACTGCCAGAGATTGTAAACATGAATGTTTAGCTGGTGACCTGAACAGGGTGTTTCTATGCTTTTTGCTCATTGCGTGCTTGGATAGCCTTCCTGTGACTCTGTATAGGAAGAGGTGGATATAGTGGATGTATTGGTGGCTGGATAAAGAATTTTAAGTAGGTCGCCAGCTGTCTTCTGCACAATATGTGGTACAATTCACACAGTAAAAAGACAGGCTGGCAAATTATATCATTTTAGCATGTTTATAGGCATTATACACATATCTACTTCATGGCAAATTAAACACTTTGTTCTAATTTAATTTAGCCGACATTCTTTGTGCAAAACAAAAGATGGTCTGGTCCACAAATATTTGCGAGGCAGGAAGTTGGATCTCAGGATGTTTTAGTTTCCTCCTTTTCCGCCACTCAAAACAATAGCGGCTAAACAGTGCAGCAACAATGTCTGGTTCAAGATTATAACACATTATTTTGCTCATTTTAATTATGAGCCATTCTTCAATGGAGGATTATTATTAACAGAGAGGAAGGACGCAGGCATCATGTGTATTATATTTGTACAAATATAAGGAGAACTGAAGGGAAAAAATAAGAAATCTGCTGCAGTAAAAGGCTAAAAAAAAAAAAAGACTCAGATATGGCGTCTTACAATCCAAAACAACTCTATGTGTCTGCAGGATTCTTGCCTGGTCCGATGTGACAGCCTGGATGCTGGGTCAGGGTGTGACAGGGAGGTGATGACCCCCATTGACCATATGACCCTTGACCCTGAGGGCTCTGACCCCACAGCAAACCTCGAGCCTTCCCCAGCAGAACTGGCTCAATGTGAGGCCGAAGTGGGCACGCTGCTCAGCATCATTGCTGAACTGAACAAGAAGATGGGGTCATTGAAGGCACCAAGGTAATGTCAGTGAAGAGAAGGTGTGTGATTTATGAAACTATGTAGCACAGACATGAAGCATAAAATTTATTTGAATGAATGGAAACATTTTGGTGGAACCATGTTTGTTGTCAATTCTTACATATTTTCTTATTAGTAAACTGTCTGGTCATAGTTTGTCTCAAAGTAAACACAGTGTATTTACTTCAAAAAATGTTGCTGGTATTCTGCAGTGATCCAGGGGACCTGAGATCACCAGGACCATCCAGGCCTCTGGTTCCAGACCTCCTGTCCCACAGGCTGGTCAGAAGCAGCCCAGAGAGGAACTCTGCCTCTGCAGCAACGTCTGAGCCTCCACTTACTGACAGAGGTTGGCACCAACACAGCTCCCACAACTTTGTCTTAATTCAGTGGAGCACATCTTCTGGATGCTTTAAACCTGTACTGAATGTAAATAAGACAAGAAATTTTGAGTCCGAAGGAACAGCTGATGAATTATTTTAAATATTTACCCCATAACCTGTAAAAGACGCTAAGTAATCTTGATGGAAAAGAAAGAAACTTTTATTCCTACCACTACATTTATATCTGGTAGAGTATTGAAATGTCTCTCACTATCTGACATGATTGACTGCACCTATACTTTTCATGCACTAGGGGGTGGTGGTGTAGTGTGGACTAAACTCCAGGAGGTTTTATCATCAGTGGAGGACTCCATCAGCTCTAAAAGGTCCTGGGCCGCCCCCATCACAGCTTCTGACCAGGACAAGCACAGAGAGCATCTGAGAGCAGCCCAGGAGAGCTGGGTTAAAGCCACTAAGGTATTAAACTATAACAAACTCTCATTATACTCTGAAGTATCTGAATTATTGTTATTACAGCTGCAGATTCCAATTAAGAACTAACGTTAGACTTATTAAGACTTTAAACTTATCAAGAATTAAAACAATTTAAACTGATTAATTTTGCTGCTGTTTTTGCTACTCTTTGATGTCGCAGTGAGATCAAGCATCGCTGTGTCTGTCAAAGTTCTAATGGATCATTTTAGGAGAAAAATATGTCACTGTTCAGGCTATCTTTGTACTCCCATCAGCCCCTTTAGTAATTTTGGCTCACTGGTTGCAGATACTGGAGGAGATGGAAATAGAGTTTGGGATTTAATGCCAACCAGGCCTGCCAAAGGACCAGTATCAAGAGGACATCCTGGATCCAGAGAGGCGAGACTCTGCTCTCAGAGGCAGCTTGCAGAGTCACCAGGAGGAGCTGGAAAGAGCACAAAGCACCATCAGTCAGATGGAGGAGGAACAGAACAAGGTGGGTGAGAGGGTTTTGTTTAGAATATGGGTGAGGCCAAGTGTAAAAAAGCTAAGAATATAAATTAACTTAACAAGTGTGAGTACATAAACACTATATGTTTTGATAATTAAAAACAATTCATGAGTTCAAACGACAGAGATAAATGTAGCACCCCTTCTCTTGTCTCTCAGCTGGTCGGTCTCCATAAGGCCTGGAGGTCAGGCAGTCGCTCTCCTTCCTACCGGCCCTCTGCTGGGGCTCTCAGTCCAGACTGGGCCTCCCCTCCCTTCCCAGGTTCACCATTACTCTACAGAAGAGCAGCCAGAGCTATGACACCTGTATCTGTGGGTGGGGATGGTTCTCCAGTGGGCTCCATTAACTCATGCAGTCCCTGTCCTAGCCCCATCAGCCTGGAGTCTGAGACAGAACGACTGAACAGGTGAGTCTGAGAAGGAGCTGCTTTGGATGTTTTAAGGTAGCAAAAATCAGCTACATCCCACTGTTGAAACTTATATTACATTCAGTGAATATCCAGTAACCTTGTCAGGCATTAAACATTGTAAGTACAGTAAGTCAGAGGTAGTGACAGTGTATGTTTGCTTTATTGTCTATACAGATGTGCAAAGATCTTTTTCATGCATGACTAGCTCTGTAAAAAACTGTATTTATATAAATGAACATTTAACCTGAGAAACTGAACAGGTATATTGATTCTACATGAGTACATTGACTGGTTTTATTCCATTTATACAAAGACAAAGGTACAGACAGGACACTCACACACATACCTTGACGAGCATGTGAAGAGGAGTGTGAGTTATTAAGATACAGGGGTTTAGGCAACATATCAGTTTATCAATGGCCTGACACAAAACCAGGGGCAAATTATGAGACAATGGGCCTCTGGGTACAGGTATGCAAAAGGCCCCACCACCTCTCCTACATAGGAGCAAGACTCAGACTTTGTGGTGGTATTGCCTTTTTTTGTTGTTGTTGGTGATTTTCTTGACGCTTAGTAGTTGTTGTGAATCTTTTTTTGGTTTTGCTGAAGTTTTGTGTCTACTTATGTTGTTTTGATACTCCTTGTAGCTGTTTTGTGTCTTCTTGTGTTGTTTTTCTATCTCCTTGTAGTAATTTTGTGACTCCTTGTGGTTGTTTTGTTACTCCTTGTGCTATTACATGTCTCCTTGTAGTCGTTTTGTATCTAGCTGCACTAAATATCTTAATAGCTAGACACCAGTTGGTTTAGGCTTGACTGGACAAGTGCAGTGAAACTCTTTTATTCCTCCATAGAAACTTTATTGTGTGTATAATCACAACTCTTTATGAAACAAAAATTTCTGATCTTTGCACTCTTATCCTCTCCCTCATTTTTTCCAGGTGCATCGAGAGGCTGAGGGCCAGAAATGAACGGTTGACTGCAGCTCTGGAGCGAAGGAAGGGAGAGTCAGAGAAGATTAGTATTACACTAAACAGACTTGAAGCCGACTGCTCTGCCCTGCAGATGGCTCTCAGATACTGGTACACACATAACCACAGCTGACACACAAGCACAAAGCCATTCAAGGCCATTCAAAAATAATGAATGTGTACAGGTTATCAATCTTATAGTATTAATGTGGGTTCCTCTCATGCAGTGAGGTCGTATTTTGTCTTTGTGGTTGTGATTGACAGTGAGGAGTGTGAGGAGGCCTACAGCGAGCTGCTGTCACTTTATGACGCCAAGAAGCAGCAAAGCATTCCTCTGAAGACAGACTCAGCAGGTGTTTGAATACCATGGTTGAATACTGCCTAAACTCAGTGAACGCATTGACGTGTATACAGTAGGTATGCATGTTGTTCACATACACACTAAACACACAGTCAGGCTCACAGTTTTTCCTCTCGTCAGAGGCGGTCGGTGACAGGCAACAGCCCGACAGGCCATCAGCTCAGCTCATGAAAATGGGAACTGAAGAGCTGTCCACCTCCTTCTCAACAGCAGGGGTCACAGAGGAGACGGAAACACAGAGTCACACAGGGCAGAGGTGACGTTTGAAAGTGCTCTTTGTACATACAAGCACAGGAATGGGAATAGTAGAAAGGAAAATATGTGTCGTTATTAACAGACTGAAATCTCAAATAGAAAGACTGCATACTCTGTCCCACCAAAAATGATACTATTAACTAAATGTTTCCATGTTTCAAAGGCCATTTCTTTGACCACATTTTTGTCAGATCACTCACTACCTGTAACCCCACAGGACACCTGAGCTGGTGGAGCGAGAGGCTGTTCTCCGTCAGCAAATTGAACGCCTGAAGAGGGACCGGGCAGCCATTCGTCTACCTAAGCCGAGCCCAGGAGTTGAGGGCAAAATAAGCCCCGAAACTGGTCCCCCGGCTGGATCAAGAGGGGGACATATAACAAAAGAGAACACCAAACCTCCTGACACCAAGAAAGAGAAGGCTTCCCTCTTCTATGAACTCATCTCTGTCAGGGTAGGAGCTGTGTGTCCTAATTTATTATTTAAAAATCAAGATGTGAAGCTGAGAAAGAAAAAAAACAGCTAAAGCCTTTCATGCAAAAAGTGAAGAGATAAAAGTGGCATTTGTCCTAATCTTATTGTTGTTGTAGGTGAATTGTTTGAGGCAAAATCGATATTGCACTACATAACACTACACTTACCTCACAATGCCAAAACACAGTGTTTGTAGTGTACATACAGTTTGTGTACAAGACACTGGAGGCATCTCATATATCCAGTGAGGTCAGGGGGCACAGAGAGACCTGAAACTGGTGAAGCTTTCATTAAAGTTTGACATTTTGAACATGAAGATCAGAAACAGGAAAAACAACGATCCTGGCTCTGTCTAAAAATAACAAAATCCACCTACCAGCACCTCTAAATCTCACTAATTAATGTGTTGTATCTTGTTAGGTTAAATTGTTAGCATCCTGATTTTCAAAGTGTCAAAGGGACAGTTCTCCCTAAAATCAAAAATGCATATTTTTGCCCGTACCTGTGGTGCAAATGATCAACGGAGACTGTTTTGGTCTAAGTTACTTTTTAGAAATCATGTTCCAGTTACTTAAGATAATCCACAGACCTTGTTGTGGGCAGTTCAATGTGGGAACTATTTTCTTTCTACCAACTACACCTGCCAACCGTATCACCACGCAGAAGGAAGAGTGCATCCACAGCTAACTCACCTAGTACCACTGAGCTAGCTAATGTTAGAGCTCAGCTGAGGATGACATCATTAATGTTCACATTTCAGCTGTCTCATCCACGAGTAGATGCACACTTCCTTCTGCGCGATGATATGGTTGGTGGGTGTAATTGGGGAGAAAGAAAATAGCTCCTACATGAAACTGCTCACAACAAGGTCTGGATTATCTTGAGTAACTAGGTCAAGCTTTCTGGAAAGAGACATTGCTGTTGAGTTATTTAAATTGATTTTTTTGAGACTTTTAACACCAAAGTAGAGTGCCATCTAGTTCCATTATATTGGAGAGAAGGCAGACATCTCTACAGCCAATATCTCAAACACTTGGTAACTCATGCCAGAACAATCTAGCTTGATAAAGAGCACAACAGGAAAAATATTTTATTTCTGATTTTGGGGTAAACTGTCTCTTAAAGGCACAAATATAATCCCAACTTCCAGACCTGGGATATGACAGATAACCATGAATTTACATACATCATTTAAAAGCTTAAGGTATCCAATACCGATACAAAACCAATAAATCATATAAAAGTCTACAGACTTGTGTTTTAACCTCCCACAAAAGCCTTAAAACTGGTTGTGACGTATTATAGGTCTTATGCTTCTGCCACTACTACACACACAGCTTTTCATTTCTCAGCTGTACCTGCATTTAATTCTTTACATGCTGTGGTTCATGGTTAACTTTTTCAGGAGGAGATGTCAGATCTGCGAGCTCTAATCCGCCTCAAGGAGAAAGAGCTGAGGTGTTTAGAGTGGGGTTTAATGGCCCAAAAGGCGCAAGAAGCAGCTGGAGCGTTCGTTCCAGAAAGCCTCAGAGAGGAGACGGAGGATCATAGGACGGAACAACAGGTAGGACGGACTCCTTCAGCAGCAACAGAGACTTTTTTTAAATTTTCAAATAATACAAAGTCAAGGTGAAATGAGCAAGAGGGAGCAGGACGTTGGTCTACTGTGGCAGACCCGATTCAAATCTGGGTGTCCCACATGGGAAATCACACATATACCAAAGCAGAATCCCTCCAGGCCATGAAGGATATTTTGGTTCTACAAGGTCTTCTGCTGGGCTGTCCTGTCGCCGCAGCACAGATTCATACCGCACCACACACCATCATTGTCAAATAAGAAAGTACTGAAAAGCATAACACTTATTTCATACTATTACTATAGACACAGGGCATCAGAATAGTGCACAGACTTTTGTGCCTAAGGGGTTAAAATTTCCCCGTAAAACTGGTTTATTTTCTCCCATAGTGTTTCTTTTTTAAATAACCCTAAAACAGAGATACTTACTTTGCCCCGGGGCCACTTTTGCAAAATGATAGGAGTCCAGGGGCCTGTTAATAAACAAATATTAATATTAGTCATCAGCATATATAATAAATTAATAACCTGTTTTCAACTTTTCAGCGTTTGCTGTACGCAGCAGTGTTTCTAGGAATTGAGGACATTCAGGCTTAGCCTACACATCTGTCGTGGAGTCTAAGGGATCCTCCCCTGGCACTTTTTTTTAATGACCAAGCTCTATTTGGATGCTTTTCATGCACTCTGGCACCTTATTTACATTTAAAGTACAAAAAAAATCCCAGTGTGGATCAATTTATTGCCATTGTGAATAAGCGGGGCCACCTGGCAGCCTATCAGTAGATTTGGTCCATTGGCCATAAGCTAAGTATCACTAGTTTAAAAGAACAAAGGTGTTATCTATACACACATCAGACTATGTAACTGATATTATAGTATTTACCTCCACAAAAGTTGATCTAACTTTTCTTTTATCTTTTGCTGTTTATTGTAACACACTAAACCCATTCAAATGAAACTATCTCTGAGGGGAAACATATTTCTGTGGTATAACTGCTCACAACACTGTGACGCTGCTTTAGATAACTGTGTAGTCTATACTGTATGATCATTATGACAGAGTTCAATGGGCAATGGCTTTTAGGCACTAAAAGTAATCCTAATTGAATGTTGTGTTTCAGAGGCTCTGTGAAAATGCAGCTAAACTGGGTAGTGATGGGGACATCACTGATCCTCGATCCAGACCCATTCTGAAAGAGCTGCAAGCCGTCCTGCAAAGGTGAGACATCGTCATTTCTCTGCAGTCCAATGTTTGAAGCTGGAGTGCAGAACTTTTGTCTCCTCCCTCTGGCAGTAAGAGTAATTACACAAACACTGTCGATGTTTGTTTATGATGCTTGCCTGCAGGTGAGCTTGCCACATCGCCCCTGCTGACATGTGGTCTTTACATGCAAATCTATGAACGTTGAAGCCTGATCTATGGTAGGGCACTCGACACTTCTGATGAGTTTCGCTCAACAGAAATTACATATTTTCAACAGAAAAAAATATCACTCAACACTTTTCTTTCATGTCACGCACATTAAAAATATTATTATGTCACGGACAATGTCAGGTTTTGTCTTGCAATGTGATTGGGTAGTGTTATTATTGTTGCCATGGAGAAACTAGCTCTCAGTCTGCACCAACTTTGACCTGCATTTAGCGTCACTGTCCACAGATGCAGCCGTCTGTCAACAGCAGCTCCTGGGGAGCTGAGAGAACAGCTGCCAGTCAAACTGCCTTCACCAGGCTGACTGATAGCAGATGTTTACTGAACCAAATATTTTTCATGTCAGTGCCACGGGAAGAAATCAACAGTGTTTTTATGTATTAACCGTAACAAGTAACAGACAAACTGGGACTGGATAAATCAAAGTAGATGTGGTTAATAAATAAAATCACGCATATAGAGCGGGATATTTGTGTGATTTAAACAGATGTCTGTGCAGATTACGTTTCACTAAATGTGATAGAAACAAGAAATTCAGGGACTCTGGTTACCATGGAGATGATCTACAACCTTTCACCAAGGCTTGAATTGAAAAGGATGTGTGACTGTGTAATTCCAACCATAAATCAGGTTTAGTCCTTCATCCAAGTTTCTTTTTTACCTGGGGCAACCATTCCAGAAACTTCTCTTGAGATCTTCATATTTTCTACCAGAGCTTCTGCCAGACTCCTAGCTGCTGCACTGACGCTATCTCTTTCCCCTTCCTGCCCCCTTTAGCTCTGGATAGTTGACATAAAACACATCACTTCCAGTGTGCTCGTGCAGGAAAGTCGCCACAGATACCAGGCACCACAACTCCAATACAGAGAGCATTTCCTGGTGGCAATGGGCTTTATCAGCATTGCGTGAAGTTGTTTGACAAGGGAATGAATGTAATGGACTTTCGTTTATATGTTAAAGTCCTGCAGTCCAGCTTTAAAATGTGGCATTAACACTGCCAAAGTAAGAGCTTCATCTCTTCATCATTCATTTCATTGTCCAAAAAGTCCTTCTGCTGTAAGATACTACCATTAAAGATAGAATCACCTATTATATGTTACATATTAAAATATTAGCCTTTTATAGTATTTAACAAAGAAAGCTGGTAACGTATTGAATGTAATGTCAAATTGAGAAATCTGGACATTCACAGATAAAAGAAAAAAGGTAGCCAGTGAAGAAAATGAATCATTCAGACATCGGTTGCCTGGTTTTATCTGTTGCTTAGGAACACTATCAGCAGAAATGCAGACTTTGGACATAAAGGGCGTCTTGTTGTCTTCATCAGGTGCTTCAGAGAGCATCCTTTTTCTCTTCTGACCTCGAGCAGTGAATACTTCCAAACAAAGCTCTGCTGTTAACGCTCTGCACAATATTTGCCCTGCAGTCAAGGACGCATCATGAAGACATTTATGAGTCTTTACATGGATCTGGTTTATGAGATGATCTTAAACAAAATGATGGCAGGACGTGATGTTTTTCCTTCTGTTTCATCCGATCTTACTTTTGTTTTCAGGGAACAAGCTCTGAAGAAGAGACTGGCTTTAGTCCAAGACTCACTAAACACAGCTTTGTCAGACAGCACCTCCCACAGGAGGGACAACGGAGACCAGATTGCTCGGCTCACACAAGCTCACAGGTAAGTATCACAAGAATCCTTTGATAGGCTGCTTCACATTTTTCATCATCATCTGTCTCTGCATCTACAACCAAAGCTAGAAAATCACTAGTTTTTAAGTGTCACTGCTATTGTGCGTGTTTTAAGTTACGTTGCTGGGTTTCTTCCATTCCAGTAAAGCCTTGAGTTCGTACCGGCAGATTCGCAGGAAGTACCGGGAGCAGGTGTGGAGGCTGGAGCAGAAAGTGGCAGCCATGACGGACAGTCACCACAACCAGAGTGGAGCTCCGAAAGCTGCAGGGGAGGCCTTGGAGTGGAGGAGGGAAGAGACTGTTCTGTGATCCTGTGAGTCTTCTGTCAAAGAATCAGCTTCACAACAGTAAAATGTATCCACAAGAGTGTTAATGGACATATAGATGACAATGTTGGTCGGTCCGTCAGGTATCTGTGGTGCCAAGAGGATGAATCCTACTGACCTTGGTGATCCTCTGCCTTTTCCTCATAAGCACCACTAGGAGTTTGAAACTTGTGGCTTTGAGTGAACATACACTTTGGTAAACACATTCATGTCCTGTTCAGGATGAATTGTAAGAACTTTGGTTATCCCTTAAAGGTAAATATAAAGAGGTATAAAAAAAGGTATATAAAGCAAGTATAGGTCATACATGAATACTGTGAAACTGAAACCCATCAAAATCCACCAAGAACTGCACACAGTCACAAACTGACTTTTTAAAACAAGCTGTTACACTGCAGGTCTACCACGAACTTGTGATGTCACAACTATACTATATAAAGGTAGAAACTGCCCCCACAGTGCTGTCACAGTCATTACCCATCTGTAGTGATGGTGCAGAGATACAGAAAGCACAGATGTGGAAGACCTGAAAACGCTGACCAATCAGAGTAGACTGGGCTTTATCAGGAGGGGAGCTGAAAGAGACTGGTGCTAAAACAGAGCGTTTCAGACAGAGGGTAAGTACAGGTATATTCAAGAGGACAGCATGAAGAAAAAAAAAGGTTTTTGGAACATTAAAACATGTAAACAT
>JAPZEB010000021.1:11306317-11328082 GCA_029783705.1 Chaetodon striatus | reverse complement strand
AAAAACTAACTTGTTTATGAAGATTTACACTTCCAGTGTGAATGAACAGGGTTCTGACTGAGAGCCACAGACAGCTCAGATAAAATGACAGTCATGGCCCTGCAGCAGCCCGGAGGCAAACCATACTCACGTTCCTCTCTGGTGATGATGTAAATGCAGGCATAAAACACATTATAGGATTTGCCATCCTTAACAACCAAACATAAAAAGATACCAGCCAAAAAAATGTTGTAGCTAGCAAAAAGCTAATCCTCTAGGACAAAAGCAAAGGGTTGATATTTGGATTTTTCAAAAGGTGAATGAGTCACGATGGACGGTTAAAAAAACAGGATGCAGCAGAACTAGAGAGTTGATCTTTTTCATTCCACACTTACGTCTTAGTCAAAACCTGGTGCCTACATTACCCACAATGCAGCTTGACTGTCAGCTGTGTGGTTGGAGATCCTGGTGTGTCATGTTAGTGGCGGTTAAAATGTAGCCTCAACCTCGAGCCTAAAGCAGAGGCAGAAATTCCGAAAACGTGGATCATTTATACAAAACAAGGTTGGATTTCAATTAAAATACTGTATTATTAAATAACTGTTTAAATATGTAAAACATTGTAATTGGAAAAAAAAATGTGTGTGTATATGTCATTATACTGGGTAACTTTGTGTTCTATATTATGTTGTATTTGTGTTGCTGTTTTCAGATTTGAAAACCCAATTCAAATATGAATGGTGGTGGAATGTAACTAAGTACATTTACTCATGTGCTGTAAGTACAGTTTTGAGGTACTTGTACTTTACAGTACTTGATTATTTCCCTTCTATGCTACTTTGTGCGCCACCATATTTCAGAGACAAATATACTTTTTTACTCGACTACATTATTTGGAAAGTTGTAGCTCCTTTGCAGATTCAGATTATGAATACAAAATAAAAATGAACTAATAAAATACAGTATATTATAACAGCATCTCTTCTTACCCATCCTTTGGTCTTTACCTCTCACTCATACCTTCATCTTTCTGTCTTTCCCCTCCCTCCATCTTCTCTCCTCACTCATCTCTCAATCATCTGCATCCCTTCTCCCTCCTCCAGCTGACCCCCCTGCCCTGACCTACCAAAGCCGGTCAGCTGCAGCTGTGACCGGCGGTCAGGAGGTTAAGGCAAAGGTTGAGTGTCACACCCACAGGGTCACAGTGATGCCTGGCTGTTGTGTTAGCCTGTGAATGGAGGGTTCAGAGTGCCAGACGAGGTGGCGAGCCCCTGACGCCCTGACTCTTGCCTGAGCTTGCCCTTTCCCGAGCAGAGGTCACCTTAGAGGGCCTGTCCTCTCCACTCCCCCCATCCCTCCAGGTCACCATCGCTATTGTTGTAATAGCTGCCATTAGAGCAGATGATACAATTATCATTCCATTTTGTGCTCGCTCTCTCAAACGTCTATGTTAAGCTTCTGAGTTCATCAAAGGTTTTTTAGATGACATGATTGTTGTAACCTCAGGGTGACTCTTTGTATCAAAGAGCCCACATTATGCCAAAATGTCCCCTGGAGAGAAAAGAGTATTTTTATTATGCTTGGTTTAAAAAAAGGAAAAATGCAACAATGCAAAAATACTATGTTACAATTCCTGCACTCAGAATCTTACTTACTTATAAAAGTACAGATGTATTGCCAGCAAAATGGACTTAAATTATGAAAGCAAAAGTACTTGTTCTGCAGAAAATGATTCATCATCATTTACTACAATAGAAGATTGTTAATTTATGTTGGAGCTCAACTTGGCCACTTTATAGATTGTCAAGTAGTTTAATTTATACAAGCACACACAAGTGTATTTTGTAAACTCATAATATGACTTTTTAATGTAAAATCTTAATAAGCAAAGAAACTAGTAACCATAGATGTCAAATGGAGTAAAAAGTAGCAACAATATTTGCCACTAAAATGTAGCAGAGTAGAAGTACAATGTAGCATTGAATGAAAGTAACACTATAAACAAAAGTGGTTTTAAACAGTATCTAAAAACTTTGGCTTGAAATAATGGGGGAACCTTTTGTGGTGCTTTTTGACACCCATCGTCAAATAGTGCTATGTAGAAGCATTAGAAGTGCCATATAGCACTATATTGTTTTAAAGCTTTGAGCGTGGGAGCCCTAATGATGCTAGATAACACCGTTGATGAGTTAATATGCTTCTAAATGACTCTTCTACTTAAAATATGAATAATTATTAATCATTTATTAAAAAATATTGGCTGTACTAAATGCTTACTGAGAAACATAATACTTGATCTTTTCAAACCTGGAATATTTTCGTCCATTTGGGGGCAAAAACACTGACAGCCCCTCCTTTAATGTGTTAGCCTCTGGAAATATGGTCTGTAGGCTATTTTAACGCAGTGTTTTTATTCTTTCCCCATTAAACTACACTAGACTAAGTTTAAGATCCAGGCTTTAAGAGTTCTCTACTGGTTGTGCAGCTTAGTCTATAGTTAATGTAGTTGTGGTGTGTTGTGTTGCAGCACTGCTATTGGTGAAATTTCCGAGTTTTCAGTTGCAAATTTCAAGTGGAATACCCCCTTAAGTCAGATCTCCAACTTGGAAAATCAGAGGAACCTTCACTTATCCTCAAAATCCAATATGGCTGCTCTGCGCATCTACAGCAGTGAAAACTGTAGTATTATACTGTTTATTGGCACTTCTGTCTTTTTTGTCTCTCACTAAAACAGTCACACACACAGTCCTGTCCAACGTCTATCTGTGAATATGTTGCTACAGTGTTTGTATACACAAAATGCAGCGTAATGCATTGTTATAAAGTGCTGTCGCTAACAGTGGTTAACCTGGTTTGAACTGGTATTGCTAACAACACCTTGGTATTCTGACTTGTTGTACTGGAATGCTATCAACTTGGATGTGACGTAATTCCCAGCTCCAACCTCCGACGTCTAAAGTAAATGGAATGCAACATATATAGCGCTTCAACACACAACAAAGAACTGCTGAGGAAACACCATTTTCTGTGTGTACAAGTACCTCAAATATTATTTTTATATAATATACAAGTAATATATGAGTGCAGTATGTAAGCAGTTTATCTCAGTGTTACTGCCTCAGGACTGTTGTCATGTATGATTACCTCTCATTATTATTATTTTAAAAATGTGGCTGTCAGTGGAGGAGTGGAGTAAAAGAAGAATATTTCCCTCTGAAATGTCGTGGGGTGTAAGTATGAAGTAATAGTAGCATGCATGTAACATATATTGAAATTGTACTTCATTGCAGTATTCTTTGTTCATTCTCCCACTGGAGCTGCTCAAGGTTTTCGCTTTTAAATAAACGTCTCCAAACATACTTCAACATTTCTATGCTGAATGAATGAAACCTTGTTTTAACCTTGAACATGAACGCATGAAAGGTCTAATCTAATCTTGCTCATGATAAAATGATTGTGTATGTGTGTGATGAAATGTGCATTGTTTTGTAGAAGTGCACTAAAGAACAGGAAGGATAAGAAAGTCAAACAAAGCACATGAGAACAGACTGATTTTGGTGTGTAAATAGTCTCTTTTTCTTTAACCGTATTGAAGCTGTAACAGTCTCATCTGGCAACATTTAAGCTCCAAATCTCTGGACACATTTTAAAACCCCCTCATGTAACAGCCAGCGTTCGAGCCTGTGGATAGGGGAGTTTTTCAGTGCCTGGGAAAAATACTCAAACCATTATTAGACAATGACAGAGGCTGTCAATCAGTATGGGGGGTGGACGCAATCACACGTCCACAAGAAAGGGAGGGGCAGTGACCTAGGGGTTTTAGGTCAACTCATTTACTCTCTGCATCCGTTCCTCATTTTAATAAGTTGTCCCTCTGTAAGCCGTATGAAGAGATCACAGCCTGCGCCTTCATCCCCGCGCCCTCTCTTTCTCAAAGCCATCAGCTCACCTGTCACAACCACTCCATATCCCCTCTCATCTCCTCCTCCTCTCTACATCTCTCTATTCTCCGCTGTGTGCCACGCTGACCTGACACCTCTCCTCTGAGCTCTCTGACACCAGTCAGCCCGTGGGGAGGTCAGGAGGATGGGGGTACAAGCAGCACGGAGAAGCGCGAAAGGGATTTGACCTCAATCAAATGGCCGATCACATCCGCTTTGTGCTCTCGCCCACTCAGATAATGACAGCAAACAGCTCAGACCAAACATCACAAGTGAAATCTTGTTGCCTGTGAAACTGAGTCCAATTATGGGGATTTTCATGCTCAAGCTCCGGTTAAAGGATTGTGTGCCTGTTTGACAAGAGGTCAAGAAAGTTGTTTGATGCCTGAAATGCATCCTAGATCCTTGGATCAGTTCAGTAATTTGTTTTTTATATCATGATTTAAGGAGGAAGTTATTTCATAAAAGTAGAGGAAGATAAAATAAATAACAGATAAATAAAATAGGATAATAAAAATGCACTGCTATATTACTAAACAAATGACAATTAATATAGTAGTCCTTCCACAAGCCAAAACTAATGCTTTACAGAATAATTTAATCCTAAATAAGAGTTAAACTTATATACATACATACTGTAGATAGATTTAAGGGCTTATATGCTTTGTGAGAACAACATCGTATATTCTGTTTGTATTTGTCAGCCGGTCAGTTATGAACATTTGTTTTATCCTTTTTTTTTTAATTATCTATTTAATATATTAGCAGATGTATTATGTATGTGGATATGTTCATGTGCACGGATGTACTTACTTTTATTTACATAATCACATGAAATTGTAACTGTATTTATTCCCTTGCAGACCCCAGGAAGAAAAGTTGTTGCACTGGTAACAGCTAACGGGGAACCAAATAAATAAATAAATACATTTTAAAACACATAATTAGTCCAGATATTCTGTTAATGAGCACCTGATCATTAAGAAAAATGTGTTTGTGTGTTGTAGTTTTTATTATGTTCTTTGTCAGCAGCATGTTCTGTCTAAAATTGTATTACTTTATGTTCAAAAATGAAAAAGTACAAAAAGCCAAAAAACACCCAAATCAATATGATTATGATGTATTAACCTTTCGGCTTCTTTCAGCTGCTTTCTTCAGTGTGAAATAGTCCTTTAGTTTCATGGCTGATTCCTTTTAACTTTCCACCAGCGATGAGTGTCATCAGCTTGTTACCCACAGGTGCACTGAGTGCTTTCCTGCAGTCAGAGGTGTCCGCAGATCTGCCTCACAGAAAATCTTCCCTCAATGCCCCTGGGTGTGCGAACCCTTTTTGTCCTTTTTTGAATCAAACTGTGGAAGTAATTGAAGGACTGTCAGTGTGTGTGCCCCCCCGCAGCAGCCCTGAAGAAAGTGGCTGCAGCTCCAGGTCTGTAGCAATCCAACAGACCTGGAGCTGTAAGTGTATTAGGATCTGCACTTCCAGACTTCTGAACAGCCTCTACCCATGTGCCATCAAGGAACTGAACACTAGGACTGTGATTTGTGTTTTACCCTCTACCACTGAGACGAGATGCACTGAAATTTCATTGTGCATTTGTGCAATTACAATAAAATAATCTATTCTACTGTATTCTATTCTAATGGTCACCCATAAAAGTACAACAGCCTTACATAAAAATTTTTTTGCAGGACTCTTCAGAGATGGATTTGTTAAAAGGACTATGCTGCCTCTCAATATTGTTAACTTCTTAGATTTCTTCTGACATTTTATGCCTTTGTCATAAAGTTTGACAGCGCAGAGACGACAGGAAATGAGGGGAGAGAAAGGGATGGGGAGTGACAACCAGCGATGTTACGGCTCATGGTCAGCACTTTAAAGGCCACCAGGTCACCCCTAACTCTTTAGAGAAATTTATTTTTTCCAAGCTTACATGCAGCCACTGATTACAGCGCAGTATGAAAATAAACTTCAAACACCAAGCTGCATGTTTTTCATATGGTTATGTAGTTACAGGTGCAGATTGTTACAGAAGAATTATAATTGACAAAAAATGAATGTAGGCATAATGTTTACTGTGAAGGACCGACTATTTCAAATACAGTTTTCAGCTTCTTGAGTACAGATAAAACTAATACAATCATGTAATCAATCTTGGAACCAATCAGATATTGGTCTGATGATGATTCAGGAGATCTGCTGTAGCATGTAAATACTCGGGCCAAGACTTCTTCTTCCCTGTGCTGGTCAATTCAACTAATCTCTACGAACAGTTATCTGTATATGAAAGCAGATAATATTTTAAAAAGCACATATAAAGCTAAATCATTGTAAGACGATGGCCAGTGGGCTCTAAGCAGAGGCATTAATATAGACAGTGTAGGCAGGGCGGTTGCACCGGGGCCCGTCATTGCAAATGATTCAGATTGCCGTCTTCATACGGACTGTTTACCTGCTGCTGAAACGTGATTGGTCAATACCACTCCGACTACAAGATTCTTCACACATATGCAGATATCTGTTTGTAGAGATTATCCTGCAATAAATCCGATATTCATGAAGGTCATAATGTTCTGTTCTTGTTGAAACTTTAAGAGAGGTGTTGATTTAACAGTATGAACACTGGAGGATGTAGTTTGTGATGCTTTAGCAGACCATTATTGATGCAAAGTGGACAAAAACAACTGTATAAGATCTGGTACGGTATATACAATGGAAAAGTCTCACATCAGTTCCCTCGGTGTAAAAGGTTAATTGTGAGTAGACTAATTTAAACATGCAAAAACATTGGTTTCCTGTGCTAACCTTTACAGCCTGAATTCAGACTTGAATGGAGCTTAACATGTTTTTGTGATGTTCCTTACATAACAAAGCTGTGTTGTAGAGACGTCACAGTTGAGCTGAACCCAGCACAGATCAGTGTCCAGACCAACAACGGAGCAGATGATCTAAAGAGGTCAGTTAGCTTGTCAGCCTGTGAGCGGTAGATTACAGCAATAAGGTGTTTAGTTTGGAAAGAAAGCCGAGGGAGTGGCCTCGTCCTAATCCCGTTAAAGCATTTGAGTCGTCTTCAGTGAGCTAATTAGGTTAAATTTCTGTCATCCTAAGCACCTTAGTTGACCTAGGCAATGTCTGCCAAGAGGGCACAAACAGGGAGCAACAGATTGGACACAGATTTACAAGAGATTGAAGTTTGTGATTGGTCACACGATCAAATTGTTGTGGCTACTCGGAGCGTTAGGTTAATGTTCTGTCTGAAGATATCAGGCGTCTTGAATGGTTGAAAGCAAATGGGCTATCTGCTGACAACATATTGACAGTCTGTCAATGGTAATCATTTTACATCTGACCCAAAACATTAAGCTGAATAGTTTTTTAACATAATGCCATCAGCCTCTTCAACCCCATAGATCCTTTGGCAGGCTATCATCAAAAACTTCTATTGTCTGCAGTTCAGACCATCAGAGCTTTATTTTACAATCAAGTCAACATCCACCACATGTCACGCTGAATATACTGAAAGCTATGAAGGTCATGGGTGCAATTATTTTTTATGTTTTGCTCATGAAGTTTCATCATAACAAGAAAACAAAGCAGGAAAGCAATTACGACAATAATAGTATTCCATTCAAATCAAGGAAAATGTGTATGAAATTATACACAAGTGATCTCAAAGCCAGCCATTAAAATATCTGTATTTGAATACTTAAAGCTTCATGCAATAAATTGGAACAACGGCATCACAGTTGACAGAAGGTCAGTATTTGCAACTGGAATCTGTTGAACTTTCAGTGACGGCAGACGGTAAACAAGGATGTGCTGCCTGGTGATGATTCATCGCTTGTATTTACTCTAGGAATAAACTACAACACTGACAAAAACCTTTAAAGCCGTACTATTTTTTTTTTTTATTAACAATGGTTCAAACAACTACAGGTAATGTGAAAGGTGTCGCTGCAGAGATTTATCATCTAACTGCAGCTCCCCTCAGCCCTACTTAGCGTGTCAACATCTCTCAGTTCATTGTTCAGCCTTGTTTCCAGCTACAGCAGCAAAAAAATCTCGGAGAAACTGACTGCAGATTTGCTGTCCAGCACCAAACAGCAGACACCGTTAGAGACTAACTAATGATCATTTAGCAACTACAGAGTGAGATATTTCCCCCAAGGAGTTTGTGAAGGCAAAACCAAAGCTGATACGAGAGTAAATATTGGACTAACATCCATCAGGTGGCCAGAAACTCCAAATGAATGCTTATATCAGTCTGTGTAACAACGTATGATAATTATGACAGTATGTTAATGTTGTTCTGCTGCTTTAAAGTGGAAATAGACAAGTTTTTTGCTTTCACTTATCATTATGAAGTAAATGTTGATTGCATATTGTAATGGTTATAGAATACAGGCGTTTAGATTGGTTGCTTTTAAGTCTTGCTTCCATTAGAAATACTGTAAGGGTGTAGGTTTTGTTTCAACATTGGGGAACACAGTGAATAGGGGGATTAGGGGGTCCTCCCTCAGGAAATTTTGAGTATCAAACATTAACTTCCTGCATTCTGGTGATTTTTTCTGCATCAGTTTAAGATGGAAATGTCTTAAATTTCATCTAAATTCAAGTCCTCTGCTACTTTTGTGTTGTGACTTGTCCCTTGCATACCTTCTGAAATCTACACCTATTCTGATCACTCCAGAAAAGTTAAGGCTCCATTTACCGCACAAACAAAGTGTGTCAACCATTGTGCAACCATAACAGAAAGATGATAGCGTACCATGTAACCGACTGCAGACTCTGAGTCTGGCTGGGAACCCTTGTTGCATGGGAAAGACAGACAGAAGAAAACAGGAAATATCTAGCTTGCTTTGGTGTTGGTGAAGCCCCTCTTCAGCTGCACGAAAAACCCACCAACACCTGCTAACATCTGGCTTTTTCATGCAATGGGAAAGGTTACAATTGCCATCTACAGCCTGGTGATATGACTCTGCAGTAGTCATAGGTATTAATCGGCTCTGGTTCTGATAGTTATCAGCACCTTAACCAGCGAGATGCAATGACACACCACCACAAACATCGTACATCTCCACCCAAGCAGCACTCAAACATCCTTCCAATTTAGTCTGCGCTGACTTTGAAAGACAAACTGAATAAGAGATTTTCAAAAAAGAAGTAACCACTGTAGAGTTATCTCTGGGCTCCATGCAGCTTTCTACTGTTTACTAACCTGTTTTCAAACCTGTCTGTGATGCTGAATGTGACACACACACAAAAAGGAGAAAAAAAACACACACAGAAAGGCATATTTATCTGCTGTGTATTCAGCTCTGGTCTACAGCAATGGGAAAGATGTCTCCAGCCTCTTTAGTGGGTTTACCCATGTTTAAAAAAAAAACCGTACATGTGCTAATATTTTTGGAAAAGGGGTATGATTTAGATGTTGTATCTAATTTGTTCATTCAATACACAACCAGACATTGTTGTTAATTTAGTGACCTTGAAGTTGCTGTTAGACATGTTTTCTAGAGCGTGGCTTGTTTCCCTCTGCCTCCAGTCTTTATGCAAAGGTAGGCTATTTGCCTCCTATAGATCCGTTTGCTTTTGTACACAAACATGAGAATGATTATCATCTTATCTAACTCTCAGTAAGAAAGTGAAAAATCATATTTACAAAAATGTCGATCTTCATCTGGAAGAAACAGGCACAAGACTATACAACATAAGTGGTATTTCTAGAGAGTGTAAATGCTATGTAACTTTAAAGCTGATGAAAAATAAAATAGTGATATCATTGACGCCAAAGTTAAAGGGGTTGAGCAGCAGAACGCTGTTTTGTTTGCAGTAACATTCAATGACGTATCGTATCTTTACAGCAGACATATGAAGTAAAAAGCTCCACTGGTGTTACAGTAAACATTTCTATTGACTCCTCTACAAACAAAGGGTTGATAGCTTGTTCACAGCGAACATGAGATAGCTGATTTGAATGACAACAACACACACCAAATGGGAAGTTTCCCACCATCTCCAGCAGGTCCTGGGCGGGGAGGAGGGCAAATATTGATTGGACTCTGTGTGTTGCTCTGGAGTCACCCCAGCAGATGTTTTTCTTTGGCAGGTTCCACTGCCCTGTGTATTTTAAATTGCTCCGTCATTCGCTCGAGGTCAAAGGCCCGAGAAAGCAGAGTGTTGTGAGAAGGGAGAGAGAAAGAGATGGGGGGTGGGGTGATTTTTTTTTTACTCTGGCCTCTGGGCCAAAGGGCAGCAGAGGCTAATGAGGAAGGAGCAGGGAGTCATGTGCGCTTGCTTGTTCACCCAGAGTTACTCCTCAGAGTTAAAGTTTAACCCCAGTTTTCACATTCCTCTGCACTGCAGCTAATGCAGTTAACACACTCCCAGACCAATAATCAGACCATCAACTAAACTGTTTCAAACCAAGGTCACACTAGGTAAAGGCACAAATGCACAAAATAAAATAGCTGAGGCTGTGGAGTTCTATTGATTATGTTAGTTGTATGTGTCTGTCATTTATCAACACATTATCTAAAACAAAAAATACAGAAAGAAGTGAGCTATTGCAGCAGTATATTACTGTGTATAATTTTAGGTGTGAAGGTGATATTCTGATACACTGACACAAGCGTCATCTGTACAGGTGAGACATTATAGAGACAGAAATGTGAATCTTTGCATAAGAGGCGCAGCCTACAGCGCTTAACCTGGTTAAACCTGTACATATCATCAAAGTATGTCTATGTGTACATGTATGTGTGTGTGTTTGTGTGTGTGTGTGTGTGTGTGTGTGTGTGCAGTGCTCAGGTGAGTGTGCTGCAGGTTTGTCTGCTTCACTCTGGTGGCTCTGGACTCCTGACTGTGTTGAGAATGCACAGACTCCGCCACAGTCGACTTCACGCTGAGAGCAGCTGCATTCCTGACCTGCAGTTCAAAGAGCACAGAACACACACACACACACACACACGCACACGCACGAACACAAACTCCCAGATATACAGTGTAAGGCATATGTGTGCACAAAGGCACATGCAGGCTCCACCTCAGACATCTCAGCACACAGTGACACTTCTATAACTGCTACATGTGCACAAACAATCGTAAATGCACTGTGTCTGTTTGCACATGCAGAAAAACACAGAGGCAACAAATATGGACACTCCTGTTTTAACTTCACTCTCCAACGCTGCAGAGAATCCAGGCAACAAATATGTGTAGTTCATGTTCAATTGTCCGACTTCTTTCGTCCACACTGCACTTACCACTGTGTTCTGCTTTATTACGACAAACTCAGAACACCCTTTCATTTTCCTTATAGACATGACCACAATTATTATTTTCAATCATTGTGTTGCTTCTTTTGAATTGTACTTTTCTATTACCCAAAAAACTTGTAAATGTTTCATTTCAGTCTCAAAGCTTCACAGGTTAAGAGAGCCCTGTTTTCACTCTCACTGTGTCAGAGGTTTTGTTTACATGATTCAAGGATTAAATGAACTCATGAACTTTGGAGCACACGCACAGCAAGGCAAAGCTTACACAAAATTGTTGAAGATCTCCATTCCACGAGGAGCAGTATTTACAAAAGACGATGTACAAAGAAGCTTGACATTTCTGTAAAAATTTCTTGTTCGTTGAATATTTTTGAACATGCTTCACTTTTAGAGTTTGTATAAAAACAAGTTTCCATTTAACATTCCCTAACATGTCACTGATCCAGTCTTGTTGATTTGGTTTTCATGGTGTGACTGATCACATGATATGAATGAATTCACTGGAAGTTTGCCACACTTTGACATTCAGCAGAAATAAAAATGTCACCAAGTCTCATTTTATTTCAAATATTTGTGATTGAGCCAAAGGTTATACATACAGTGTATTGTTGTGTCAGTGCTCATTTCCATTTATATGCTATAATTATAAAATTATATTAAAGTACATTCAAATATGTAAAACAGACGATATAAAAGATAATTACATTTTTTGACTGAAATATAATTTTTAAAAAAGCAAATATAGAAATAATGAGAAAAATAATTAAAATGAATAAATCTGACTAAATAAATGTGTATATATATATAAAGAGACATAAAATAAAACTACAAATAACTCAGATGTGTCAGTCTTGGGATATTAATTTCTCATCTTTATCTTTCCGTGTTAGTCTGAGCTATCTTAACCTCTCCTGTTTTCCTGTCACTCCCCTTTTCTCAGCTCATTAAATTAAAATAATTTTCATAATTTGTGGTGTATAAGTTTGGGCTTCAACTCAGCAGCTTCTATGTGCAGGGTGACAAACTGCATTTTATGTTACATTAAAATACATTTCACAATAAAGGAGCAGCACAAATACTATTTAATTTTAGTCTGTAGCCACTCGCAGTGATGTTAACATCTAACAGACTCTTACAAATGCAACATGTGTCTGTGGTTAAGTGTCCTCATGTAAGAAACACTAGATATTTTATTATCCTCAAAGGCTTACAGTCCTCTTCTCAAAAAGGTGGTCATTGTTTCTCTTTCACTAAAATCTGACAGTGCCTTAAAAACAACAACAGATGACAGAATTCAGATATTAAAGTGTTTCAGAACTTTAAATCTTCACAGGTTTATGAGTAAAATATCAAACACTATCCAACATGGTCCGACCTCTGCTAATACACATGCACATACACAGAGGCTTAAAGGACAGCACTAATTCAACTTACAGCAGCTTAGCTCGGCCCCGATAACCTCTTAACCAAACAAAAGGCCTATCCATGCACAATGAGTCTTGCTGTGACGGATGTGGGTTAAAGTTACCTTATGCTCACATTTAAAAAAGGCAGACTCAACGTCACTGACAGAAAATTGCATAAGTGAAATCCTTCCTCTTCCTGCCAGTCTCCCCTTTTTGAACCAACTTTACCTCTTTGCTACTTTGACATTTGAACATCTTGAGAGAGACAAAACATCCCTTTGAAGAACACAAGGACCAAATGTTTTGTCATACTGGGGGAATTCCTGTAAAACCATGTGATGAGCAAACACTTTTTGGTACATAGAGGTTCTTTTAACTCGGCGTGCTTGGAAGTGAATACCTCCTCTGTGGGTTTCTTTTTTTTCTCCTGCCTTTGGAGGCTGTTATTGGAAACCTTGGTTGCAGGCCCTGATTGTTTATTTTGTCCTCCCTTCACATGACAATGCTGTTGGCATGACAAAGCAGGAAAGAAATTCCTCAGGAGCACTGCCAACTGCAAAGACGATCGATGAGTGATACAGCAAATCATGGTTAGGTTTGTAAAACAGGAGCAGAATGTGCATGTGGCAGTACCTTTGTTAGATTGAAATACATCTATATACCGCTAATCTGCAACAGCATATATGTTTTGATGGAAATGTGCTGATGCCAGGATTAAGTGTTATCTAGCAAAGTGGAAATGTTAATCCTGAACATCTCAGTAAAATGTTTACTGACAGTGTATCTCATTGGTTCCCTTACAATATCCACTACAGTGACTGAAGCGCGATGAAACATTTTTGTGGTTGCAGGAATCAGGATGTGAACCTCTGGACTCAGCTGCCACTGTCAAAGTCCTGCACGTTGTACACCATTCATCCACCACAAACACCTCCCCGTGACTTGTGTGCACTTCAGAAATGCAGTGCCTCTTTCATAGGAAAAGAAATTCCAGGAAACAGTTACATTTCCCATCAAAATGCAGGTGGGAAATTAAAAATCAGTATATAACTATACAGGCTGGATCATGCTGGAAAGAATTTTTATGATGTGTTCAGGCCATGTAGGAAATCAAAACTGTGTGTGATTAAGTTCGAGTATAACTGTGTTTTCAAATAAAATATGGTTACAGTAAAATGTAATTCTATTTTTCCATGTTTTTGAGTTTAAGTGTCAATTTTTATTATTGTTTAATCTTCATTTAACCAGGAAGTCCCATTGAGACCAAAAATCTCTTTTACAAGAGAGACCTGGCCGAGGTAGCAGCCAATCACAACACATTTAAAATGCAACAAATACAACATATAATACAGAAATCCACAATAAACTATTTAAACATAGTGGCCTCTCAAGAAAAACAAACACACGTCTCTATCACAACATCTTCATGATGCCCTTAAATTCATCTAATTTTAGATCTTTTTGGAGATTGTTCCATGTCCGAGGTGCAGAGTAGGAGAATGCAGTTTGCCCCAGATCTATTAAAACCCGGGGTACATTAAAAAGCAACCAATTATGAAATTGGTCCAGTATTGAGTGAGAAGGCTACAGTCGGCAGACGCGAAACATGGCTCCCATGTAATGACTCGTTGCGTGTTCGTACCCTATACGTCCACTAAAAGCACTTGTTTTGGCCACTGTCAGGCTCAGATTGTTGTTGCAGATGTCTGACAACATCATATAAAGGATCACTACAGAGACAGACCTTTTATTTTGTTTCAGAGTAAGATACTTTTCGTTTAATCAGAACCAGCCCTGACATGGTCATCGCCAAAGCCACCAAACTCCATGAATAAACAGTAATTTTATCATCGTAAAACACACTTCATTCAAAGTCGAGGGGAACAAAATAAAACTCACAGAAACCATCTTGGTTCCAACAATCACCAACTCTGGTTTGGCTGAAATTAAACCCCTAATTCACCCAGCTGGATGTGAAAATATGTTGGCTCTATACATGCTGAAATTACCGTTTATTTAGATGGAGTCTGGTGGCTTTAATTTCTAGTTAATTGCAACTCTGTGGTCGGAGGTGAACTGTGGTGTCCAAGGTTGGGTGTGCTACACCACCACCACAACGTACTTTCCACCTCACTACATTTAGGTTACACTGCTACACTTCCTGAGCTGTCTCTGAACATTGGCATTTGATGTAAATCGTGAGATGCAGAATCATCCAGTTCCTATAGGGACACTGGGCTGGTTGTAAAACATGGACTTAAAGTCAGAATATCTCAGTTTTTCTTTACTGATTTTGACATTTCTTGTTTTAATCCTACTTGCAGGTGCAACAACTTTTACAGAGCTACAACACTATTTCAGAATGTGGACGTAAACACAGCCAGCACTATACAGGATGCAGCAGTTGAGCGGGATCTCTGGCATCCTTCACACAGACCTGTGAGTGTGTGCAGCAGGTGTGAAAAGGAGCCGGCAGCGTATCATGTAACCTTTTGACAAGTTGCTCAACAACAACAAGCCCTCCCCGTTATTATTATTGGGTCAACAAAGTCAAGGGAATTCTTTAGGATTAGAGTGAAGTGGAGAACATGAGTGTGTGTGCCATGCGCTGGCTGTGTGTCGACCTGAGGCCGCCCTCTTTGTCTCATGGCAGTGTTGGGGTTAACTCCCCTTTTGCTCCCAGGCTGGCCCGGGGTCAGGGGGGAAACAGGCCGCCAGTCAGGCAGCCAGGCATTCTTTCTATGTGTGTGTGTGTGTGTGTGTGTGTGTGTGCAGCCCACTCTGTGCTCTTTGACTCCACTGGCCTTATAAGGCATCCAGTGCCATGGCAACGGCAGGGCTTGAATAGCAGTGTCAAATCCCTCAGCACACAGACACACGCTCACTCTCCCTAAAGGAGGGAGCGAGGCAGAGACACAGAGAGGGGATTGAGAGGAGCAGGAGAGGAGGCTATCTCTGGGCTGCTCTCCACTGCAGCGTCTGGCTTTCACTAAAAGGTCTATGACCGTGTTTTTCCTGCGCTTGTTTGCCTAATTTATTCCTGCCGGGGCCAGCAGAAAGAAAGGGAGGAAAAGAGGAAGAAAAAAAAAAGGACGGGCAGAATAGTAAAGAGTGCAACAGTACACCCTGACTCGCTGACAGGGAATGCAGAGAGGTTCTGGCCTCTGGTTGTTACTGCTGGATGGACAAGCACTGACAAAACAAGAGACAACACTTTGTAGAGCTTTGAGAGAGGAGGAGATTTCTCAACTCTGCTTTTTTGTTTTGGCTCATTTTTTTTCTCTGTGACATTTGAGCCTCTGACACTACAGACTGTGAAGAGTTGGAGGATCCACAAGACAACGTTTCACAGAAGAGGTTGTCTTATTTGATGAACTTTGTTGCTGTCAAGATTATTCCAGGAGTGAAAGGAGTGTATTGTCTTAACGCTTCTTATTTTACTAACAAGCGTGGAATTAGTTTCAGCTGGATCTTTCTGGCTGTTTGGGTGATCCTGAAGTGGCCCTGTGGTCGTCTCCTCTCTGAATGCCAAAGAAATGAACTAAAACCAAAATTCTCCACAAGTCATTTTTTTCTTTCGGGACATACGACTTGAGCATTTCCAAAGCAAAAATATTATCTTAATTCTCCTCTTCATCACAATCACCTCTGCTTCTATAACAGCCTCGACAAGTCAAGAGTGAGTCTGGACTAGAACTGCCTCAGATCAGCAGATAACACCTCTGCACGGCAGGAACTGGTTGGACTAGTTTATAAGTTGGAGGAGAGGGCAGGGCAGTTTAACCCTGCCTGAAGGAGAGCTGTGTTTTATTTTCCTCCCACTTGCTTGTCCTTTTGGGAGAAAGTCGGGCGCTGAGAGAGGGGCAGAGCTTCTTTTTCATTTGGAGAGCGACTGTTTTGTCCCTTGTCACTATGCTTAAGGATAGGTGAGTTTTTTTTTTAACCTCTTCCAGGGGGGGAGACGGAACGAGAAAGTGGGAGGGAGGGAGACAGAAGGAGTCAAAGTGTAATTTATTGTTTCCAGTGAAAAGAGAAGGCTGCACCCTTTTCTCCTGCTTGAACTCTGAACCACGCAATGTGTGTCTGAAGTTTTCTCAGAGCTCGGGAGCCATTGATCGGAGGTCAGGGCAGAGAACACGAGGGTGAAAGACAAGAACAGTAAGAGCAGAGGGATTAAGGAAGAGCGAGAGAGAAAACAGCACTGGGAGGGACCTTCAGGTCATTACAACCAGACGGCAAAGGGGAGAAAGGTCAACACGAGAGAGTTCGGGACAGCTTTTTGTCCCACTTCTTGATCTTCTCGGACAAAAACTGCCTTTTAAATAAACCTGGAGCCACTTTTTTTCTTGTCCGGAGACACTTTTTAGACTTTGAGGGAAGTTGAAAGCTGGGGGACAGGGCGGGTCTGTGTATGATCCACTCACAGGGCTGTGTGTCTCAGAGAATATGGCCATGGTGAGCGGGGGATGGGGCAACCCCAACGGGGACACTAATGGACTGGGGGAGAAGGCTTACCTGAGGAGGGAGGAGGAGGACGGCTCGCCTCAGGCAGGGAGCAGCGATGTGGACGTCGGGGACGAGGACAAAGCCTGCGTGGTGGACTGTGTGGTGTGCGGGGACAAGTCCAGCGGGAAGCACTACGGCGTGTTCACCTGCGAGGGCTGCAAGAGCTTCTTTAAGAGGAGCATCAGACGAAACCTTAACTACTCCTGCAGGTAAGGGCTGCTGGGAGATCCACAGTGATGTCATGTCTTTCTTATAGTGCATGCAGAGTTAAAGAACACATTGATTTTGCTCGTTCTTCTCGTTGGATTAAAGAGTCTTTTTTGGTGAAACTAAACTTGAAATTTTACTCTACAGTTAATAAATGATTTATAACACACTTTGAGATAGTTGTAATTGTTTATTAATATATTTGTGAACACATATAAGTCCTCCTGTGGCTCTCATAGATGGAGTTTGGTGTAAAAAAAGATTATGAGTACAGTAAAACACAGTTATACTAATCTAAGATGCTTTGTATAAGAGAAGTTTCCATTTTTGACAAATACTTCCTGTCTTTCTATCTGCGTAAAAACTACATTATAGAGTGTTATAAACCATTGAGTCAATGTTTATATAGTGCTTATAAATGCTAAGTGTGGCGAGGGTATAATAAAGTGTTACTATCTCTTCTTAAAGGCATTTTATAGTCGTTCACATCCATGAAAAGACTCCGCAGATTAGTCCATTTCTCACTCCACAGTGATAAGCTCCAACCTTGGATATTTCTTACAAACAGCCTTAGGGAGAAAGAAAAAAAGAAAAGAAAAGAAATGAAAGCCCTGAAGGTCAGTCATGTGAGGATGGATTGCTTCAGAAGGTCAACATTCCCATTATTCTTCACCACAGGAACACAATGTTGCAACTCAATTCTCTGCTCTTACTAAGACGACGCTCGGCCTCTGAATGTAGTTATTTCTCCCACATAATAATGCGCTAATGCTGAATGGAAGGTGTCTTTTCAGTCAGTTTGTCACCTCCAGGAATAAAAAGGGCTCTCTGTGAAATGTTGGCAGACCTCATCCTGCTGTAAAAGGCAACGCAAGGGCGTGTAAGGCCGATGATTTACAAAGGTCACACAGCCTTGATAGCTTTTCACCCACACTAGCTCACAGTTTACTCACCATAGGGGTCGGTGACTGAGAATGAAAAATGGCTCTGGATTTTTTTGACTCTGAACAACCCACCCACCCCCAGTGACACACCACCATGACCTACGCCACACTTTGTATAAACATCATTACTGAACAATATGTATAATATGTATTGTAGTACAATAGAATAAAGGGAATGTGTTGCTCTTTAGAGGATGCTGATGAGAAGGAGCGCGTACTGCTGCAATGGCATCCTGGCTCACATCTGTGCCCTGCAGATGCACCATCCTTTCCTGATATCAGACAGAGCTGTCAACATGTTACACTGCGTTTCCGGTCAACTCATTCGGATTCAAAGGTCTGGACGCAGGCAGGCAACATCCTCAACCTGGATGAGTTATTAGTATATTAGTATAATATCGTAACATTAAATACAAAGTATTCAGTTCTATTTTATTTATAAAGCCCAATATCACAAATCACAGCATACGTCATCCCTCTGTCCGTGGACCCTCAAAAGCAGAAAAGAAAAACAGCTTTTTTAAAATATTTTTGTAACTATTAGGGAAATAACTGTGAATATATCTAGGCTAATATTTGTTGCTTTTCTCTCACAGTTTCATATTTTATTCCCTTTCTGCAGATCAAATCGAGAATGCCAAATTGACCAGCATCACCGCAACCAGTGCCAGTACTGCCGTCTGAAGAAATGTTTCCGTGTAGGAATGCGCAAAGAAGGTATCAAACATCATCATACCTGTGCACAGCAGGTTACAGGGTTTTTTATAGGTTTAGTAGACACAAGATTTTTTTTTTTTTTTTTTTTAACTACAAGAGGTGGAAACATGTAAGGCTGAACCTTGGCGTATAAACACCTGAGGTTATTGTTGTGGCCTACTTTCAGGTTTCACAGTGGCAGAAGATTCTTCAGGCTACTTGAAGCAGCATAAATTGTTATTTTTTTCTTTACAGTGGATTAAATGTCTATGTGTAATGTAATTACTTGACTCTGTAGTTCCCCAGCTATAAGGACCATTTTAGTGTCTTTCAGCTCCTTGTTTTGGCTTTTCAACTTTACTGTTTTGGTTCAGGCATGTTTCCACAAGCAAAGTGTAGAGGATATCAACATCAACAAAAAAAAAAGTCCAGCTTACCACCAACATCAGACAGACAAAATGAGCGACTAGCGGGTGAACACAGTGAAGTGTTTAGCAGGTTAACAGTCAGGTATCTCTCTCAAGCGTTGGTTGAGACCAAAAGCAGAGCTAAAAGAGAATGAGTATTGGACTCACCTCTAACACAAAAATGTCACTCCATAGCAGCTGTATGTGTAAATAAGTCACCGCTTGCTAACACATTTGCCATATCAACTTAAAATGTGATAATACTGTATGTTAGTGTTTGTTTACAGCTTGATGTGCTGCCCCCTGGTGGCCAAAAAAGTCAGTGTATGCAGGTTTGAGTTGAAGTTGAAAAAGTAGCAACTGTGAATATACTTCTCTAAAAGTAAAAGATCTCCACTGAAAATTTTATTGTGGAACAAAGCAGAATCAGCTAAGCGAAATAGTGTTGTAGAATGGCGTATTTTATATTTACTAATCTTATTACTGATGTAGCATTTTAATGTTGTAGCCAGTCAAAGTGGAGCCAATTTTATCTGTTTTATATACTGTTAGATAGTTAAATCTTAATTAATTTATTATATTTTATAATGTCTTGATCTTGATCTTAAAAGTAACTCCAGCTGTCAAATAAATTCAGTGGAGTGTCAAAAATTCATAAAAGAAAAGTGCCACATTTCCATCAGAAATCTAGTGGAATAGAAGAATAAAGTAGCATAATATGGAAGTCCAGTTAAGTACAAATACCTCAAAGTTGTGCTTAGGTACAGCAGCCTACCTGCTTTAGTAAACGTATGTAGTCACTTTCCAGCACTGATGTTTAAACCTCTCATATCCCAACACCTCTACTTGCTTACATACACCCTGCAGCAAAACACAAATACCCAGAGACACACATACAAATACATAAACATCAGAAATGTGTAATCCACAGAGAAAACGCTGACTTTGACAGAAACAGCCACTGACATTTACCAGTGATCCAAGCACAATATTTATACTGTCAACCAAAGCATGTTTTCACCTCGGAGCTTGACTCCCTGCAGCTGTTGAGCTTCAGGGACGAGGAAACAGCCATGTTTGATTTGCATAACAGAAAAAACAACAAGTTGACAAGTTCACTCTGTCAAATCCCGCTGAGACGTCTGTGTCTCTGTGTATGTATGTGTCTATATATATCCATTTAATTACAGCTATAATTTGCTTAATTTCTGCAAGCTTGATTAGTAGTAAGAACAGATAATTCCCTTCTCCCCTGGTGTAATTATTTTCATTCCAGCAATCCTACCCTCATTATCACATCACAAAATATTTCAGAAGCTTTTCTGATTGTATTCTAGTCGCCTGTAACAGCACATGCATTTCAGTCTGTGTCAGTGGACACCACGAGCTGCTGTCCCATACATAATGTGCACTGAGGTGACAGTGTGCCAGGGGTTATATTGAGCCTGGTTATTAATGAACCATGCTGACCGCAGCCCGTGACGCAGGTCGCTCTGTTTCCACATTACCTGGAAACGTCTGTTTCACCTTTGACCCAGTCAGGGAAGTGGCACATGCTACTTCAAGTGAGATTTTGGTTACTGCACTATATTCACTACAGTTGTAAGCAGCCAGTGGTGTTCATGAAAGTCTGGTGTAGGGAGGACAGCTGTGCACTAACCTCAGACAGAGCACTCTCAGCAGGATATTGGCTGTAGAATATAATCACTGAGCACTATAATAACGTCAAGCAGTCTAATTGTTCGACTGCAATCAGTGTCTCATGATTATATTGTTAAAATGTTGATGATGAAAACAATATCATACTATTAATAGCTATTAGTAAGATTGATTCTGTTACAGGTTCACTCAGGGATCTATTTTAAAAACTAAAGTTTAGATATATGGCAGCACGGTGGTGCAGTGGTTAGCATTGTTGCCTCACAGCAAGAGGGTTTCTGATTCAAACCCAGTGTGGGGGGTTCTCCCTGCGTCAGCATGGGTTTTCTCCAGGTTCTCTCAGCTTCCTCCCACAGTCTAAAGAGGAGGTCAGGTTAATTGGTGACTCTAAATTGTCCGTAGGTGTGAATGTGAGTGTGAATGGTTGTCTGTCTCTATTTTAGCCCTGTGATAGTCTGGCGACCTGTCCAGGGTGTACCCTGCCTCTCGCTTAATGTCAGCTGGGATAGGCTCCAGCCCCCTGCGACCTTTAACAGGATAAGTGGTTACGAAATATGAATGAATGAATTTTAGATATGCTGGTATAGTATATCACACATCATCGCTGTCCATTGAAAACCCATTTAGTTTATAATTTCCAGAAAAACTGAAAGAGAAAGTTCATTTATGGGTTAAGAAATTGTTTCTACTTGTTATTATAAACAAATCATTTAAAACCAAAAGTGTGAACTCGAGTCATATGACT
>JAPZEB010000021.1:11278304-11299147 GCA_029783705.1 Chaetodon striatus | reverse complement strand
AAGCATCTTCAGTTCTAGTTGGGTGGGTGGGGGGTCGTCTGGGGAGGGATCCCAAGACTGCATGGTAGGTGGGTGATAAGAGGAGGAAGAGGAAGGGGCCTATGACACCACCTACTGTATCAACCACCTACAATGCAGTCTTGGGATCCCTCCCCAGACGACCACACACCAACCCACACCTGGTCCCATCTTACCCTAACGACATACATGATGGCTAGGTGGGTCAGCGACTCACATGTCACTCACATGTCACGTGACCTCAACAAATTCATCACGCGTGTTTTTTACAAACTTGACACGTTCGTAGGTCAGTTACAGTCCATTCAGAAATGGAACAGTGACCACGACCCACCAGTTGGGAACCACTGGTCTATAGAACTGGGTTTAATGGATTAATTGGGACAGAGCCACTGGACGATGATAATGATAACAAAGGAAAGAGAGGAACTACACACTACTGAAAAAAATCTAAAATTCAGATGATGGTGAAACAGCTACAGAAAGATCTATGACACATGATTTAAGTATTAAATATCTTATTCAGCTTTCTCTAAAAGTTGCACTGTGACTGTTCTGTATAATTTCAGCAGTTTAGATAGTATGACATTTTACGAGTGTTTTGTACACTAACTAAAAAAAACAGTGTACAGTGACAATAAAATTACATCCTGTGGACCATTAGTGTGTAATGTGGATTTGTAGCACAGCAGGTACAGGTGCTGGACAGCTTTAGGAAAAGGGTTTTTAAAGTAAAATACCAAAAGAGGGCAGCAGCTACTCACATGGGGCTGACTATGACTGGATCAACAGTGTTTCCTGAAGTCATCCTGCTCTCCCTGCTGGACGCTCAGAAAGCTGCAGATATCTGCAAATCAGCTGGGTCAGCAAAACATAGAAGTTGAAATAAATAAATAAATACATAAATAAATAAATAAATAAATAAGAGACAGGCTAATTTTAAGAGAATTAGAAATGTTTATTATTATTGAACTCAATACTTTTTTAGACATCATACTTTATGGAAGTAACCAGTTACAAAAAATGGTCTTATAATAGCATCAAAGAAAATAAATTCATACAAAAATAAATGGCTCGCAAACGGTTTGTAAAATAACAACAACGTTCTTCATAAAAATACAAATGCATGACAAATCAAAAGGGTGTCTGAACAATTTCATGACGTACACTAGATCTTAACACTTTGCACATGAAGTGGATTAATACAAAAATTAGAAGATGATCATTTTTAATTGGCAAAGAATCAGACGACGAGATGAGCATAGCTTATAGACAGTGACAGAAACAGGTGTTTTCCAGTTTGTTGAGGAGCGTGCGTGATAAAAAATATAAAAATAGTCTGGATGTTTTTACTCATTTGCATAGCTTAAGCACATTTGAATGATTACAAAACAAGCCACTAAGGGTCTTTAGTATGTACAAATAACAGATGACGTCATCACAAATGCTAGGATATCTGCTGAATCTGAGAGACAGAGACTGTAAATTTGTTCTTGGTACGTAGCATGAACAGGATTCATTAAAAGTATTTACACAACAACAATGCCACACGCATCTTACTGGCCAGTTTGTCTCCTTTTTGGTCTCACTGCATCTATGAAAACCAGTATAAACATCTTAGTTTAGACAAAAGCCAGTAAACACATATTCCCGGCTGAGAGCAGTTCACTGCACTGACGCTGAAGTTAGTTATGAACACTGACGCAAAAGATGAGAGAAGCACAACTAAAGTTCTTTGTGACAGAGATAACGCCATGCCAAGGGTTAAAGAAACTGCATATTTAACAATCCCAGCAAGCCGTCTCACCCATTACTACCTGCTCTACAATACTGTTCCACCTCTTATCTGTGGAGATAAAACAAAGAAAAGTTGGAGAACAAACAGAGCCACAAAAACTGAGCACAGTGTTATCACAGGTGACTGAAGGTCGGGTGACTTTCACGTACGCACGCTCCAAACCACTGCGTCTGATCCTCATAGTGACTGAACACTGCAAACAGTGAGCTGAATCTTGAGAGAAAAGGCAGTGTTTGCTGTGGAAGTGGCGACAGCTGAGCGCCCTGCTTCCATTTTCTTCCACTTTATACATAACTGATCAAAGTAAAGGAAAACACAAGATCATTATTATTAACATATATCCCTATATGTGTGTCTGTGTGTGTGTGAGCATATCCAGTGTGTGCTGGTACTGTACAGGTAACTTTGGTCTCGACATGTCACAGTCTTTGTGGTATTTTGGAGTGTATCTTGGCCTGTTTGTCCGTGAGTGTTTGCTGTGTGGACCCCAGAGCTGAGCGTCAGGACTCAGTGGGTTCATCAGTGGTTCTTGTCGTAGTCCTTCACCATGCGTTTGATGTGGAACAGTTTGTGCCTCAGCCTGCGACACTCTTTCTTCTTAGACTGGTAGTCTGACGTCTACAGAGCAGGGACAGCACATAATGAGTCATTTAGTAATATGACACAGTGCATACATCCATGAGTTATTTGATTAAGTGGACAGGGAAAATGTGAGCTCTTCTGTTTAAAGTATTAAAAGCTCTATGGTAGACTGTCAGGGAAAACAGTGAGAGTAGAAGTTTTTTGTGCAAAAGAATACTACGAACAATAAATGAGGTGACAATTGTAGCTGGGTGTGAACAACTTCATGCTTCCACAAACAACTTCAATATACACCGATCAGCCAAAACATTAAAACCACTGACAAGTGAAGTGAACAACACTGATCATTTTGTTACAATGCAATGGTCTGTTGGGAAACCTTGGGCCCTGACATCTGTCACTCTCCACCCACCTAAACGCCATTGCACACCAGATACCCCATCTCATGGCAACGGCACTCCTCAGTAGCAGTGGCCCCCCCAGCAGGAAAGTGCGTCATGCCGCACCACAAAAACTGCTCAGGAGTGGCCCGAGACCTCAAGGCATTTACCTGGCCTCCAAATTCCCTAAATTCCAGTCTGATCAAACATCTGTGGGATGTGCTGGTACCCCTCCTCACAACCCACAGGACCCAAAACATGTGAAGGTAACGCCCTGATGCCAGACCCTATAGGGCACCCTCCAGAGGTCCTGTGTCCATGTCTTGACAGGTCAGAGCCAAGTCTGGTCCAAGATGGACCCACCATGGATTGGGGTACCAGCACGTCCCACAAATGTTCGATCAGATTGGGATTGGGGTATTTGGAGGCAAAGTTGACACCCTGAGCTCTTTGTCCCATTCCTGGGGTCATTCCCGAGCATCCACAGACCCTGGTTTCCCAGCAGAACATTACACTATAACAAGATGATTAATGTTATTCACTTCACCTGCCAGTGGTTTTAATGTTTTGGCTCATTGGTGTATATTTTCAATAAAGTCTTTATGGAGTTTAGTTTATAAAAAGCATTCTCAGAGAGGCCTCCTCACCTGCTTCAGATCCTTCAGCTGATTATATTCCTCTGCTACAGCCTGTGAAAAATTAGTAAAAAGCATTTGCTGTTACAGTGTCTCTCACACACAAACTGAACACTGAAGCAAACTTGTCTCCTCCTGTTTTAAATGTGCAATCAGGACTTTAATATTCATTGATTTTGGTCTTTTATGTGTCTATCTGAGTCTTCGCTGCCGTAATGAATTGTGCCAGGTGGGAGGAGATAGAGAAATTGATTTCGGAAACTATTTCATCAACAACCCCAACACAAAGTCAAATATGTTGCATACGGACTTGAACTAATCAGCGCAGTGACTCAAGAGGTGAAAATCTACTTGTGCAAATGGGTGCATGTTATTTCCTTCAATGGTTTGTAAAACGTCTGCACATGAAAAGATTTCTGATGCCTGATTGTGAACTGTCAAGGTGGCACATTTACTTTCAGACTAATTAGCACTGCAAGGTTTACATTTCTATTACTCAACAACAATTCCAAACTTCTTTATCTTTATTTTTTAAGCAGAATTCTTGCTTGGGAAGAAAAAGTAGCACAGACCCACATGTGATTACAGGAGTGGAATTAGAGGTGGCACAAATGTAACAACTGCAGCTGTAAATTGTAAAAATGTTTATCTTAATTTTGGCTATTGTAAGAAAGAAGCTCAGGAAATGTTTTTTGGCAGAATTGTTTTGCAGCAAGATCAGTGTTTATTGGGAAATTTCAGGACATATGATCAGTGCTGTTTAGAATACATATTTCAGTATATAATTTTAATGCCAGCTGAGGCTCTCCCTTGGTCGTACATGACACAAGAATACATTTTCTTCATCCATGTGGGTTATTTATTTATTTAATTCCATCCACTGTTCCAGTTACAGCACCAGGGGATGATCTTTCCTATTGCAATCCTCTTTTGTAATTTAGGCTCATACATATGAGTTTAGGATGTGATCACTGTGTGTATCTGACCTGGTATTTGGCAGAGGTGTCATCCAGTGTGTCCAGCTGCCGGCTGAGTTTGTTCAACTGGTCGTTAATGTCGTCCATTTCAGCACAAAGGCGCTTGTATTCCCTAAGGTCAGCATCAAACTCTCTCTTGTAGTCTTGACGCTGAGCATCAGATGTTATATCTGGGTATGCACTGGAGGATGAGAAGAATCAGCATGAGAGATAAACCTGCATCTGTCACTAGAAAGACTTTCAATGTTCCTGCAGGAGAGTAATATGCTTTACAACCTTCAACCTGAGGTTATCGGCTTTACTACTAAACCACAGGAACACAGTGCACAGGTCAAGGAGCTATACTGAAAGTGCTGGTTTCACTAATGGTGTGTTAGTCTGGACGAATCAAACCACAGCCAAACTTCTTTCTCATAAACTGCATTGACTCCAATGTTTTGTACCTTTGGCCCAATTCTCTCATTACTTCTGAGTACAGCCCATGTGAACTGGCATGCCTCAGAGGATTAACTACTCTCCTGGACAGAGTGAAGTCTATACAGACTGAAGCCTTTTCCATGATTTGCTGTTTAAGCGTCTGTTTATCTACTGCTCTATACTTCTATCCAAAAGATATTCTAGCTGTATTTTTCCTGTAAATCATGTCACTCTCATGTGAGCTTCATTTTCTGAGCTTACAGTTTTTCATTTAAATAAAAATGTAGGTCTGTTACTCAGGGAGTGAGTGCATTTTGTGTTATTAGATAAAGACATTTCCATTTTTAATCCAGATAATGTATGACCTACACAGAGATACAATAGTACATGCTCACCTCTCCCACTCTTCTCCGTCGAGTTCATTCCCTGTTTCTCCACCTGTGGTGTATTCTGTCTCATACTGAGACTCATCCAGCTCGGGGTTACGTCTGCGTCTCTTGCCCCTGTTGGCAGAGGGTTTGCGGCCCCCACCGGTCCCCTCCGAAGGGCTGGAGCTGGTTCTTCCACCATGGGAGAAAGCTTCTGATGGTCTGCTGGTGGTCCTCTCTGAGTACCTGTAGGGCAGCAGCATAGACATGAAACAATCTGTCTGATGGGCTTCCACTGGAACAACCAGATAAAATGATAATAATAAGAAAGTCTTGCTTACGGGAACAGCATTAAGAAAGCAATTTGGTTAGATGGATATTAATCAAAATAAAACTTTGAAGAGGTTTAAGAGGTGACTGAAAGAGAATGTGTGTTTGGGTTTTGTAAGGTCCAACAGGCTAGATAATTATGATCTACCTAGATGGCATTTGCAACCACAAAGGTTTGGTTTCAACAGTGGAGGTGACACATTGAAGTCAGAGGTACTTCAGCTCCCCAGAAAGTTAAATTGTCTGCATTTTCGCACATTTATACATACCCAAAATATAAATTAGATGTATTCTAAATTGCTGTATTATTAATGCATAAACCTTACTAAAATATTTCCCATCCCCAGTAGAAACACTTTGCCCTTAACCATGTAATAAAACTCAAGCAAAAAGAACACCATGACCCAAAGCAAGAACATAAAGGAGGGTCTAATGTGAGACGGTGTCTAAAGAAAACACATATTAACTGATATGGCCCAGACAGATACCATATGGAGGAAGGTAAACACTTTGGACCTCTAATGACTACTGTTGCTCACACCCTACAATTTGAATCACTGCCATGTGGAGATCCCTCAGTGACCAGGGAGCAGGTACAGCAATAAAGGGAAGGAGGAAACATGCTCAATTTTGTAGGTTTGTAGGGATTTGCAGAGGAATCCAAATCCAGCGGTGCAGATATTACAAGTTCTTACAAAAAGGCTACAGTATGTCAACAACAGAGCACTCTGACATTCTTCTGCTTATGAAAACGGCAGCTATGTTTACTCTGTGAGATAGGAAATCATCAAAATAATAATATTCTGTACTTTGAACCAAATCTAAATCCCGCTACGTAAAATTTGATTATTTTGTCCCAGTGTCCGTGAACATTAACAGTGCAGTCCACCTTAATCAGGTCATTCAGAGCATACTTCTGAGCCGGGCTTAAAGGTACTGAGATGTTAAGAAACTGTGAAGGGCAGGTACTTTTCATCACACGCACAAACACTACAGTCTTAAGGACTTTAATACAAACAAAAACAAGGTGCTTGAGAAATGATTTATAGCTTTAAAGAAAAGCAAATATATCTGTTCACAAACATCCAGCCTTTTCCCTTCCCCAGAGATTTCAATGAATATGAAAAAACAAGGCAAAGTTAATCCAACAAGGGCTCAAAGGTCACACACACACAGAGCTCATTTTGTGGGCAGGGCAATATGTTTTCATGGGCTTTAAAACAGAGCAGTGATTAGATATTGCTTGTGTGAGTCACATGTTTGGAGGTTCAGGGTTTGTGTGGAATCTTTGCTTTACACTTTAAAGAATCAAATGTTGAAGCTACTTTCTCAATCGAAAATTAATTCCTCTATTGGACTTTCCACACATTTGTCTGATTGGAAAGACATTCACAACTGAGCTGAGGTATTTCTTAAAGACACGGTTAAATAAAAAAAAAAAACATTTTACAAGATCTAATTGTGAATCTTTGTATTAATCTGCCACTTATCTCTTGTTATATACCAAATATGTATCAAAACAAACCACCATGAGTATTTACATCTTATAACGCCTCTCTTTTCTCTTCCTGTTAAACGACGAGTCATCTTGAACTCAGGGGCATTTATCCAATCAAATGGGAAATGTGGCAAATGGCTATCCCGCTCAATATATAATCATGCTCGTTGGTCCTAGTAGTTATCAGAGTGATATCGTGTGTCAACAGGGCTGGGTATCATTTAAAAAATTACAATACCAGTGCCAATATTTGTATCCTTAAAGTGATACCGATACCAATATCATATCTCATTTGATACCCATAATGTGAATGCACTTGCATGTATTATAGCCCTACTTTCGAAGGTTTTGGTATCATCTTTGTACGCTGACCTGCAAACTCTCCCCAAGCTTGACTTCAACACACCACACACTGATTGGGTTGTAGCTGTTGCTGCAGAAGTATGAGCTCCGCACTGGGGACAGTTGTGAGAGTCCGCCCATACACACAATGACAAGGCTAATGTTAGCATCAAATGGCTAACATTTCCGTTATCAAAAGGTTTAACGACAGGGACAAGCTGTTTCGGTGTAGGTGTGAGTTTGTTAAAACCATTTAACAGCTGTTGCTGTGTTAACCCATGGTAAACGAGTGGACGCTGGACTGACAACAGGAGATAGTAGCAACAAAAATTTTGCTGATCAGCCAAGGAGTCTGACCCCCAGAGTAAATTAATCCCTCAAATAACTTAATAGTGCCCAGATATTTATCACCCAGAAATCCGTGATATTACAGAAAATTAAAACACTCTAGCCTGCGTTTCACTGTGACTTTAAGAAAGTCTTCCCAGATATTAAAATTAGCCAAAACATGCTTTATCTGATTTGTTTGTAGAGTTATAGAATCTGAGATGAACGGGGGGCTGAGTGAAAACACAGGGTTACCCACTCGTTGTTGTCGAAGGTGTCCTCATTATAAGAGCTGCTGTCCACCTTGGCTGGGGGATAGGAGATGACACTGTTTGCTGAGGCGTTGAGCAACCCAGCTCCCTTCTCTGACACCAGCAGGGTAGGGGCGTCTTGAACACTGCGGCTTTCCTCCACATTGTTCACCTACAGCAGGCAGGAAAAAACAGAAGGAACAGACTCAGCAAACACAAACAAACAACTATAGCACGCACAAAGACCAGGCCACGCTACAGGCTCATTTTCTGACTAACATCCTGTTAAAGAAACAATTATTTGCCTGAGGTCCTAACTTGAGGACAAAAGAAAAGCTATCTCAACACCAGAGAAAGAAGTTTGATAATTAGTGCTTAAAGTTTGAAAGAGCAGTCAGGCATGTAATTGGACAGCACAGTCCAACTCCTTAGTGAAATGAGGGTTATCTGTTTGGTTCACCATGTTTAAAAAGGTCAAGAGAACAAAAACAAAGGATGACTTATTGCTAATTATAATATACACCCAACACTGACCATACACAACTGGATAGATTGTCTCTTATAATTTAGTATTTGCCTACTTTTTCACATATTTTAAGTCTGTTTCTGACAGCCTTATAAACTAAAAAAAAGTAGTGATGATGATATAATATACACCAAAAAATGTCTGACACGATTCCAGCTTTGCTTTCACCTCTTTCTATTGTCTTACGTCTTACGAGAACACCTGGAATGGATGTGCTCTTCCTTTATTTCTTCAAACAAAAGGTCTGTCATGTAAATAAATTCACCTTAATCTGTATTTTCAAGTCCTTCCTGTGAGCTCAGACAGCCTGCATGAGGGAATTCCTCACAATGAAGGCCTCAGGAGTGGTCACGTTTTCTTCCACGTCCACTGGGTCCAGTAAAAGCATCAATCATTAGATGCCCTTTACACAACCTCTACACAAAGCAGTGAAGTCTAAACTTTAAACAGGTTTTACTGTTTCTCTGCTACCTGAAAGGCTAAATGACTGAAAATTAGTAGAAACCCTTTGGTTGCTTCTCAAATGCAGCAATACAAAGAGAATGTGAGGCCCCTACAAACACAACAGAAAGGAGACTGAAACTAAAAAAAATATTATTTATGTGAATACACAGGTTTTAAACTAAGATACAGTAAATGCATTTGTACTCGAAATAGCATTAAAATGCATATTTCTAGAAAAATATCAAAACCCTGACAAGCAACATGCAGGATTTTGTTCCTCTGAAATGAGACATCTAACATCTACTGCACCTGCACGAGACAGCATTAACATTTGCTGTTATTGTCTACAATGTATTTCAGCACCGCTCCTGCTTAGAGGCGAGAATTTACGATTCCCCAACAATATATAATCCTAAAGAAACATCCACCCTCTTGCTTACTAGGGTGTTACATTACTGAGCATTCTCCTGAATTCCACACAGTGCAGGAACATCAGCCTAGCCCCCAAAAAACAATAATCATGGAGGGTGGAGTGCCTGGGTGGGGAAGCGTTGCCCCTCTTGCAGCTGCAGGAGAATACAATTTGAAGACTGCACTTCATGTAGGAATCCCAACAATGCCCTCTTAGTGTGAAGCACAGCAGCTGCTGGACTGTGAGCAGAGTGTGAGCACAGTAAGTAGTAAGCAACAGTAAGAATGTATGAGAGTCTTGTACCTGGTTAAGAAAAGTATGAAGGCAAAGATGGAGACAGACACACATAGATGAAGCTGTGGATGTTGATGAGGGGGCAGGAGCAAAGCAGACAGGCGTGCAAAGTGAGGGAGAAGTACATGTGTGATTAGAGAAGAGGGTGAGGAGCAGTGGCAAGGAGAGTCATGATTAAAAGTCATGCTTCACCAGAGATGATGCACTTGTTCAGACCCACGGTACACTATTCCTGCTTGAGGAGCAACGCAAAACATTTTAATAGTAGCAGACCATAAACTACAACAGTTGGACCAGGGATACCACTCTGAATTTGTTTCTAAATACAATATTGTTCCAACTACACAGTATTATGCAATATCTAGGAATGGTAAACTATTGCTTTAAACCACATGTTTTTATTTGTGTATATGAAACCAGCCCAGGATGCTTTCACTCTACATCTCTGCAGCACTTCAGTGTTTCCAGCACACAGACAGCCCTGCAGAAACCGACTCTGATGACCTCATGCAGCAGACACAATGCAGCTCCCCCCAGATGAGCTGAATGAGGCCAGTGTGTGAGGTCATCAGAGCATGCCAGGCCTTCCCAAGCTCAGCAACAGAGATGGGTCCAATCTCAAACCAACCACAGCCTTGGACTGTCACTGGCCTTGTGTTTAAAGGGGCCAAACAAGCCTGATGACTCATTTTGTGGCACAGATAACAGTATGCAGGTAGCGCAGCAACGAAGGAAAATAATAACTGCAGTGTGAGACATTGGAAATATTATGTCATTGAGGACAAGGGGTCAATTCTGCTACACTCACTGACCTGACCTGTTTTTGAAAAGAATAAAGTCTTCAAAGAGCAAATATATCTAACAACCTACATATACATTTTAAGCTCTGAGACTGACTAGCTAAACAAATTATGATCAGTCATCAAATCCTCTAAGACTCGTCTCCCCTGGAAACTCTGTCCTTCGCCCCAACCTTGATAATATCTCTCAATCTTTTATACAGCAGTATTTATAGCAAAATACCCAGAACTGTAAAACTTATAATGCAGCACCGGTGTACACACCATTACTGTACCTACAATAAGTCTGATGACATCAGTGAGCATGGCTCCATTATCAGACACTAGTGCTAGTCAGAGGATTCACTCTAGGATTGTCTCGTCTACTCTGCTCTGCCTGTACACCTCCATGTGCATGATGCCATGTCCCTGGCAATGACAACCACTACTCTCAAAAACAAACAGCTCTATATAATCCAGTACAACACCGTGTCTGCATGGTGCTTCTTTTAGTGTTTTCATGTCAGTGCAAGAGATAGGTGCGACCAGCAGCACTTGTTGCATCCCTCATTGACAAATCCAGTCAAATGACAGAGCTGAGCTGATATTCTTGAGTCCTTTATGTGTACTACTAACTGAAATAAAACAATCGACTTTGCCTTTATATAAGCTGTGAATGCTAGAGTTATGACTGGCAGTTGGCATGATCAAATAGGTGGGTGGATGTGAGGTGAAGGGGTCAACTAGCAATATTTAAGTTGTTTAATAGTTGTTTTCTTGTATACCTCAAGGAATTTTTCTTCTCCTTGTTTTTATCTCTCTCACTTGCAATTGACATGCTTGCACTGTGTGCCATGTGCCTGCATGCATGTATTGATTTGTGTTCTTGATACTCCCCTGCACAATGTTTGAATAATGATTGGATGTGGACATTATGTGATGGTGACGATGCTGAAAACAGAATGTAGAAACAGAGAGGAAATACTCTGCAGTCCAGGTTATGAAACAATTATAAAAATTATATATTGTAAAAAAGATGTGATGGTGTTCCAGACCTGGTTTACAGAATGTCAAAGTACCCCACTGGTGCTGTTTACGACCATCCATTAAATTTCAAAACCTGTGCTTTTGATGTAAACTCATTGTCATTCACTGTATGAAACAAGCATCTCTGGCAGGTCAAGTCAATAATCAACTACATCACTGTCATGTGACTAGCCTGATGTTGACATTTAAAACCCCAAAGGCAGGCTCTCTAGAAACCGCCTGCCCGCTCACTATCTTCTCAGGTGGTTAATGATTATTCAGAGTGAAACCAGGTAGTCGACCATGAGCAAACAATCACTGACTGCTATCAGCCCTGACCCTGAACAAAGTGACTCAGTCGGAGGAAACACTGTTTTGGTAGTGTGACCGTTTCCCTGCTGGATCCTATAAACTCATAAAGATCTGTATATGACGCTCCTTTTGGACTCTCAGCTCATAAAGACAGTCGATGAAAACATATGAGAGATATGAACTGGTGAACAACGTCTGGACATAGCTGGAAATAGCATAACTGGTGACAAACCAACCTCGGGAACGAGCAAAGTCTGAGCTCGCCTATTTACTGCCTCTGCATCACCACAGTCACCCAACCTATCTTTATGGCTGATGACCACCTCAGCAGCATGACTACCTCACTGATCACCTACCTTCTTGCCTACTTTGCATTGCAAAAAATGGGTAGAAACTAATTTGCCACGAGGCACATTTGGTGACAGATGGGGACAAGCATCTGTCCTATATCAGTTTTGGTGGCAGAAAAACAACCGTAGTTGATCATTTCATCATTTAATCAAATCCGTCGGTGAACACTGTATTCCATCAACTTTCCTTAGGCTGGATTTAAACTCTCTGTGACCTTGTTCATTTGACTGGAAGCTGTGCATGCACACACTGAGGGTCAGTTAGGGTCGAAATGTGATTTTTTTCCTGTAAATCCCATGTAAACCTGGTCTTATTGAACTATGACTACCATCCTGTTGTCTCTTACCCATTCCTCTACATCTCTGCCCTCTGAGGCCTTCCCGCCAACGAGAGGCTCTTCCCAGTAGATGTTTGGTTTCCCGTAGCGCCAGATCTTCCCTCTTGTTTTGTGTGCAAAAAAAGCTGCAACACCGAAGGCGATGACAACCAGGAATCCACACACCATGGCAACTCCCTAGGAAAGCAAGAACATGAGAATAAAATCTGTAAAGTTCTCAAGGACATAAGTTATGAAAGACAACTGATACATCCTGGTACAAAAAGTACACTTGTGACGTCACTGGGAAAAATACATATCATAGTTTGTGGCTTCATGTACCCGAAACTGTAACAAATGATTCATAATGACAGATTACAAACAGTACAGGGCTGATAACATGGGGGTGATAAAACTCTCTGTGACTCCAAGTTCATCTCACTTTCCCCACATTTCTGATTACATACATTTTAGTGCTGATACAGCTCTAAATTGTTACAACACAGTTACAAGTCTAGCAACTCTAACAAGTCAATTAAAAATCATGTTAAATATATTTAAACGAGGCCACTGTGAGAATACTACATCCACTTCAAATTATTCTGAAGAGAGTCAATATTGATTCAACCCTCAAAATCTACAAGGTATCTACAAACCTCCTGTGGATCCACAAAGCAGTAATGGTAGAGATACTGGTTATAAATGGGGAAGCCTCCCACTCCTCCCATCTGTGAGTAGCTGGTCTGGTAGAGGTTCTGGCACATCATAAGCATCGGATTGTACATCATACTGGAGGAGCCTTGGGCCATGGGGTTCACCCCAACAATGTAGACAATGCTTATGATCCCCTGGAGAAAAACATTGGCAATCATGTTGATATTTATGATTATAAAATGTGTCAGTCTCTCATTGAAAAAGGCTTACAGTAGTGCTCCTTACTTATCAGTTCATAAATGAGTAAGAGAACACTGTCAGATCATGTGAAGACGCATGGCCAGCAGCAAACATATCGTTCTAGTAATTTGCTGAACATACTGTGCAAAGTAGTACAATACAAGTTTTATTTTAATGATTCTCCAGTGTTTTCAAGTCTGTCTGTAAATAATGCTTTGCTGGAGCTTAATCAGCTGGAAACATTTGCACTTTTATAGCTGCTTGTTTGTTACAGTAAATGTTCTGCTTGTATCCACACTGAATTAGACAATGTGCTCAGTACAAACAAAACCTTAACACTCCTACAGGTTTAAGAAAATCTAAATGTTTCTGGAATTATTTCAGAGCAGGAGAAAAGAAAGCCCTCATATGTAAAAATTAAAACTAAAAAGTTAAGGATTTACTGAAAATAAAGTCAAGTCATACATTTACTTTAACTGAGGACTCTCTTTCCACATTGAGCACCTAGGCTTTTGGATATTAAACTGTATACTAAGCAGCATGAAGATGATTTTGATTGTAAGGCATGAATGTGAGATGCACAAACACTTACAACGTAGAACCACATATAAGGCAGCAGAATCTCAATATAAGTCAACCATCTCTATGTGCACTTTATATGATTCTGAAAATGAATTCCAGTTTAAGCTGTCCCTTACAACAATGACTGAAGTATATTGTTCTCCATCTTAGTTTTTTTTTAGCTGGATGACGACCTGTTTTAGCTAGGGAGTGGGTTTTTTCCTGAGATATTTACCACAGAGCTAGAGGAGACCAAATATTTTCTCCAGAATTTGAGGTTTGCGTAGTATTTCAGGCTGCCTTTTATTGAAATAGTTTTCGCTCACCATTGCAAATGTCCAGCATACAATATTTGGTGTATCTCTGACATGAAAATACACAAACAAAAGACAAGGAACTGCAAAATCTATGAGAAGTTATGTCCTTATTCTGGGGGGTAAAACACAAAGTGCTTGGTTCTGCATATGATTGGATTAGGAAATGGAGGAACACAGAGAGGAAGAAAGGAATTAATCTTCAGACTAAGTTGGAAGTTTTCTGTGTTTGATTCCTACAATATTTTTGCTCTCTTGTTCCTTCTATAAAGAAATTTGCTTGAATTAATCACCCAACTAGTGTCAGATATAATGTCTCATCTGACACAGTGATTGGAGACTCTTTCAACTACACAGAAGTGGTTATAACTCAAATATAAGGAAACCATATATTGTGATTGAGTCTTACCTCTAGGACAGCCATGATGATGCTGGCTATCATGACGGCCAGAAAAAACTTCCTACTGCGGACAGTGTTGGATTTAGAGAAGCTGGTGATGAAGAAGGCCAGTGCTACAATAAAGTTAATGGCTGCCATGGCAATCATGGCAGATTTGGCTGAGTATGGTGAGATGTAGGAGCCATAGCTGCCATAGCTTCCTCCATAACCTCCTCCATAACCTCCATACCCTCCATAACCGCCGTATCCTGAACCGTAGCTGCCGACGCCGTATCCACTACCGTAGCCCATTCCCATTCCCATTCCATACTGCATGTCCCACATGAGAGTGGAGGCTACGCAGGCAAAAATCGCCACACACAACACGATCACTGTAGCCATCATGGCCTTGATGATCCCTGGAGGTGACAGCCATTTGTAGAAGTGCTGCGGTTTGTCCTCGATGTAGTAAGATCCCGGTGGAGGTGGATATGGGTTGTAATCGCTCTGAGGGGCATGGAAGCTGCCCGGTGGGCCAAAGCCGTTGTTGGATGGAGGACTGTAGACAGGTGGACTCTCGTAGTGCTGCTTGTCAAACATCGCTCAAAGATGTCTGGAGCTGTAAACAAAAAACAACAAGGCAAAAGAGTGTGTGGATAGTCGAGAGATCAAAGTGTAGAGCACAAAGCAAGGAAGAGCTGTCCAGCTCTGTTTTCAGCAGCACTGATATGAGTAATGCTACGTGGAGATATGGGAAAGTTAGGCGTGACTGTCTTTGGCGATGGGAGTTAGTAACAGAGCGGTGTAAATGTTTTACCATTTCCAAGGGTGTGTGATTTATGAGGGCACAAGTTAGATTTGCTTGCACAATTCTATCTTTCTGTCAGGTCCAGTCAATTAGGCTTTACAGACAGCAGAAACGTTATCGTGTCATAAACTAGATCAGACCTGCTTTTCTATATAAACAGAGAATAGAAATATTGGAGGAATGACCTTAAGCTTCGAGGTCTCAGCAAACTCAGAATCAGCGTGGAGATGTCGGTACCAGGACAAGGAGCCCAGCCAAACAACAATACTTTCCTTTTTGCCTCCTCACAGGCTGTAGGAGTCTCACTCTAACCCCCACAGTGTCCAGCCAGACTTTGAACGTTTCACATCCCGCCCTTTGGCTACATTTTTTTGTTTTCTTTCTGGTTACAAATCTTACAGAGAGATATCCAAGGCCACAGTGTATATGACTTAACAATGCCCATTCTTCTAGTGCATGGAGCCCTACAGGGAGGGGGCTGCCTACATGTTTGTGTGAAAAGGCATGTAAACAGCAAAGTTACTGAAAGGACAAATGAAAACATTAATGCCTCTTTAACATTTTTGTCAACTCTAATCTGAGCCTGATATGAACACAGTGCTTGAGTTCTTGTAACAAACTGTAACATGTCATCTTTTTATACACCACACAGCAATAGGGGAAATAATTCATTAATTCAGGGAGTGCAACTAATGATGATTTTTTTTTATTGATTCATCTATTATTTTTGAAAAAAATTCCAGCACATATTCCCAGATCCCGAGGTCAAGTCTTAAAAAATACTTGTTTTGTCAGATCAACAGCCTGAAACACAATAGTGTGAAGTTTTCAAGTTATAAAACAGAACAAACCAGCAAATTGTAACTTTTGAGAAGCTGTGCAGAGAATGTTCAGGATTTTTTTGCTTGACAAATGATGAATCTCTAACTTTTCTGATTGATTAATCATTGAGTTATCTTTCAATTATCAGTGTCAAACAACTGGATGTGTTGTTTTGTCGTGTATTATAGTGAACTGATCAGCTTTTACTTTAGAATTGTAAGTAGGTTGGTATTAAGGTATCATGATTTACCAGGGTATTTAGAAAACCTAAAGGTATGAATTACAAGACCATCAAAAAAACTGATTCTCGTCTGTCTGTTAAACTGATATGGAGATGCTGTATTGAGGCAATGTATGGTAGTGCACTGCACGTGCCACAGAAGGTCAGTCTCTACTGGTTGAACAGGCAGCTAAGATGAGAAAGATGGTGACTGCAAGTGGTGGGGATAATGTAACAGGACTAGCAAAAAGGAAAAATGCCTCTGCCCCTGTTTAAGAGTTATAACTTCATCTTGAGATATGCTCGGCAAAAACAGACTATTAGCCACATAATTTTATTTAACACATGCTCTCCAACAAGGGTCATTTGGTCCTCCAGCAAGTAGGGCACCTAAATTGTCTGCATTTATTATGTTATGGGTCATAAATATTCAAACCTGGCAGGACTTATCTAAGTAGGCTAACTGCATATTAGAAACACAGCTGGATAATGACACACATGCTTTAATGACCTCTATCACCAGCAGTTAAAGTTTGGCTTTTGTTTTTTACACAAATACCATCATAAACTGTATACCCTATGAAATGTAAGGAAGGTATGAAGGTATGACAACACAGAAACCACCCAAATCTCACTGTTAGCTGAGCAAACCATGTACATGTACATGTAATTTGAATATGTCACTCAGAGCTCTGGGGAATTGGGATGGGCATTTTTTCCTGTTAACTTAGATTTTATAGACAAAATTATTTGTCGATTTGTTGAGAAAATATTCAACAACTTGACTGCTACTAAAATAATTATTATTTGCAACCCTTTTCCTCCAGCTCTATTTAATTTATTGTCGCCCTGTTTTCAACAGTGGCACCACAGCACTGATTTAACAACAGGAAAATATAATATTTTTCATCTAAGTCTTGCCCCTGGTCAGACCTTGGTGGGATTGTGAGGACAGTTAACGGCCATTCAGAAATGTAGACACATAGATGGGCGGACAGACAGACAGTCCCTGGCACTGCCCACCGTCTCCAGTCCCCAGTAATAACTCTCCTCTCTTTATGGGACTCTGGCACACACCGCAGAAGAGGTCTCGCCTCAGAGCCTCCATCCCAGACACCTTCCCATTATTCCCTCCCTCATTCCTCCATATCCTTCATCCCTCACAATTCCCCCTGTCCCCCAACTCTCCCCCCCCCCCTTCCCTCACTCCCTCCATAACTTCTTGCCTTTGTTTTGGGAGCAGGAGGGGCAAAAGTCAAGGCGGCTCGTCACGGGAGCAGTGTTGCCATGGAGTCAGAGTAAAAAAAGGAAAAAGAAAATTGGGGCACTGTCCAGGGAGGATCAAACAAGGGCTCCTCTGTGCTGCTCCTGAGTGGAGTGAGGCAGGAGAAAGAGACAGAACCAGGGAAGGACAGGTGGATGTTGTGCACAGCAGTGTCAGGTGTCCTACATTGTTGATCAACAGGCTGTCTCCTGAGCCAGTGGGCCTTAGTGTAATTTTTACTGCAGTGTTTGATTATATTACTAAGTGGCAGGAAATAATCTGAGGATCAAGCCATTTCCGAGGAATTAAAAATATACTGAGGACCGTTCAACAGTAACTTCTTCCTCCCAAGGCCTCTCTACACCACTAAGTCCCCTTTGACCTTTCATTACACTGGAAAAAGTACAACACGTTGAGCCCAAACTGGCTCTGCATCAGGTGCAGTGGAATCAAATGCTTTAAAATCTTTTCTTTGGGAGGCATGAATCATGGGTACAGCTTTTTGGACTCAGCTAAAGCTGCAATGATTATGGTTCAAATCATCTGTCAGGCACAAGCACCAAATACTCAATGTTTCCAGCTTATCAAATGTAAGAGTTTGCTGCTTGGTCTTTTTAATACTACGGTAAACTTAACAACTTTGGGTTTTAGATGGTTAGTCGGACAAAATAAAATATGCATTTGGTCACATTAACTTCGGCTATTGAGCATTTTCCACTACTTTGGGAATTTCATTGACCAAAAGATGGAAAAAAAATAATCAATAATGAAAATAATTCTTAATTGCAGCTGTAGACTCAGCACCTGGACAAGACAGATGTGATGGTGTCCTGCACACTGATTGTTAAGGTCCTCAAAATCACAATATCTTATCTGGAACGTTTGCTTTGAATTGAGGGGAAGCCTTTTAGGTATTTAACAGCTAATTCCCTGAGTGCAGTACAGTGTGCTTTTACTCAAAACTGTAAAAGCAGTATCGTAGCAGCAAAGCAGTAGTAGGAACAGAGGTATTTGTAGTAGTAGTAGGAGTAGTAGGAGTAGTAGTAGTAATAGTACAGTGGTGTTTGTCTAAAACTGGCTCGCAAATCTCATTTTCATGCTGGGCAGAGAGCACAGTGTTTGGACCACAGTCACAGGTCAAGTCAGACACCCACCAGCCGCAGCCTGAGCTCCTCTACAACACAGAGACTCTATCATCTGCTGCTGATAATGGAATTCCAGTCATACAGTCACATGTCTCACATCTGTCAAAAACAATTAGGCCCCTGCCCAATGTAGGCTGGGACCCACTGGCATACACACAAGAGTCAGCCAAGGTTTCCTGCCCAAAAACACCCTGCTGAAAAATCCCCTTTGCCATGAAAATAACTCAAGTACAACTTGTGGAAATAAACAGGTTGCAATATGCATTCAGTTGCAGATGTTTTAGATACACCTGATGCACATTAATACAAAAACTGTTTTAGAGAGATGCTGGTTTAACTTAATTGGCCCTCTTGGGGGGGTTTCTAATATTTTGTCCACTTCAGTTATATCAATGAAGGTAGACTAAATGTTGAATAAACACAACACCTCAACAAAACTTTGATCTAATGTGTTTTATATGTTTGTTTCAAGTATTTTATGCAGAAGTTTTAACTAATAAACTGTGGTTTATACTCGAATAGTATAAAGGATTATATGTTGAATGCTCTTTCCATTCTGGGAGACAATAAAGTTTTATTCTACTCTCTTCTACCCTTCATGAAGGTTGTATTTAATGCTGTGCTGCTGTATTACACTGCATTAGGCTGGTTTGAGCTGAGTGTACCCAATAAACTGGCACCTGAGCGTTAATATTAAATCATTAGCTAACTTGGCAATGTGTGTTCAGTAATTTAACCATATGAGTTACAGTTACTACAGCAAATAGGGATGAAGCATAAGGAAGCATGTTTTGTGTCTCAACTACTTTATTGATGTGTTTACAATCAATTAATGATGTAAACACACCTTTTACATCCTCATCAGAAAACATCACACTGAACAGACTGCAGGTTGTGAACCTGTTGTGATTTTTGGTGGTGAGGTTCCTTTTTTGTTAATGTCAGTGGTGCAATGTGACCGAGTACATTTGCTCAAGTACTGTACTTAAGTACAGTTCAAAGTTTGAGCATTTCCATTTGTTACTTTGCATATTCAAGTTATAGATAAACAATATATATATCTCAACTAATACATTTTGATTAGTATTATAGATTAAGCTGCCCTGCAGTAATAAATAAATTGTTGAAATTAGCCCCATCTTTACCAGCAGGTGATATAATATAATCCAATTCTGTATGATGAGCAGCCTACTTTTGCTTTTAGTATCGTTACTTCAGGTATATATTGATGCTAATACTTATGTACTCCAGTGCAGGACTTATAACGTTACTTGTAACTGATCTGAGTAGCGTTACTTCCACCATCATAACCACACATAGCGTTATCTAAAAACAAAAATTCAATCAGATTTTATATTAGCTAATACAGGCTAGCGTTACCGTTACAGAGCTAAGCTTTCCTTGAGGTGATTTCCTTAGTTTTGTGCCGGTGTATTTCTGATATTAATCGTTTTACCTGCCTCCATTGTGACCGATAATAAACTGTACCGTTAGTGAAGCTAACTCAGTGACTGTTAGCTAACTAACGTTAACTGATAGAGAAACAAGATGATGGGTCCCACCTGTTAAAGTACCGTTACTGTGTGCTCCTTCACTCAAATACTTTAACGGCAGCGACTTGATAACAACAACTTGATAAAAACACATTCATGTAAGTTTAGTATGACAGAATAACTGTACATAATGTTGTTAAAATCACCTTTAACCTTTAACATGTAGTCTTACCTGAGGACCGCTGAAGGGGAGTGAAAACACACGAGCCAGTCCCTGTTTCCTGTCAAAACTCTCCTTCTTCTCAAAGTTTACAACAGTTGGGAAAAAATAATATGTCCGTCAGAAATATAAACTGTCTCCGAGTTATTTTAATATTAGTGTATCTTAGGTTAAAAGTCGCCCCTCTGCTTTGAGCTGCTGTCCCAGGCGGAGACAGAGACAACGGTCTTCACACAGACAAGCCTCTGAGCAAGTGCTTTGTCCCGCCTGTCCGCGGTAATGAGGCCCACCGCACAACACCGCCTCACCGCCCAGGTTAAGCCGCCAGAGGTCGGGCTTT
>JAPZEB010000021.1:11241945-11268685 GCA_029783705.1 Chaetodon striatus | reverse complement strand
AACCATAAATCATATAATAAACGCAACGTAATGGATTATGCCAAGCTGGGTCCCCACGCTGGTCAGCTGAACCGGTTTAGCTGTCACCGGAATATTTTAATGCGCCAACAAAAGCTTTTCTGAGCGATCAGCGGCACTTTGAGACACATGGATGACTTCGCGCGTAAAAGCGCGCAGCCGCTCCGCGTGTCATCCTCAGGAGCATCTGGAGATTTGTTTTGTCTTTAAAGTTATTATACAGCTCTGCAATGTACACGCCTCCGGTGTAGTCTTAATTAGATGAACAACAAAGCCGTGGGTATGAGTGGCTTTGAAAACTCGTGAGTTACAATACCGTTAGCAAATACAGTCGGTTCCTCTTTGTGTCCTTCACGTGGCGAGTGATTCAAGCACTGAGCCCACTTTAGTCCTTCAAATCATGCTTAGACAAATCTCTCCTTCATGACTGCAAATCAATTAGGTTTTTAGAAACAAAGCTGACCAGATTAAATGCAATCAAAACGTTAGCTGTGGAAAGGCTTCACATATGTTCCCCACTGCAGCTGTGTTTGGGTGGATCATGTTGAAATTAACACTGATGTGACATCAAGTCTGAATTCAAGCACCTCAACTGGCCTCTGATGTCAGGTCATTTGTTTTCAACCCATCAGTATGCATTTATACATTTGTAACATTGACCTTTGGTAAGCTCCGAGTGGAAAACAACCTAAACTTCCCCTTCCCGTTTCATGACACATTTGCTGTGGTGGTCATGGTCATCACACAGTGGTGACATTACAGGTCAGTCAGTGTTGTGTCATCTTAAAGTCTAAAGATAAACTTAAATGAATCATAAAGATGAGGCTCAAGTGGTGTTTTAAAGGGAAACTCTGCTGACTTTACACATGAGGCTGAGTTACTCAGCTCAGGGGGAGCTTTTCTAAAGTCTGTCCATCTCCTTCTGGGCTTCACACAACACTTTTTTAAACTTGGCATGTGGGGTTTAAAGGGAGGCAGGAAAGATCTAATGAAAGACGATATCCAGTGGCATTATGGGAAATGAAGGACCCAGTGTTTTTGGAATTTAACCCATAACGAAGGAATACTTTGCATGTTTCCAAACAGGTGTGTAGGAGAGGGACGAGAAAAGTAAAACTTGTAGAAAAGACTCCCGCACACTGGCTAACTTGCAAAGATAATGATTCATGTTACCATTATTGTTATTATTGTTGTTGGTTGTAGTGGTAGTAGCAGTATATGTATGCTCCAGGTGAGGGTATTGCAGGCTCATGGGCGTGATGTGGGGGTTAGCTGGTAAATGAGAGCTCTGTATGGATGTTTTATGTTGTGATTTTGCCCATTGTAATGAAGTGTGTTGTATGTTTTGTGTCGGACCCCCTTGAAAACAAGATGGTTCATCTCAAGGGGCTATCTACTAACAAACTTTGTTTAATGCTGCTGCAACGCTTCGGTGACCAGATCTTCATCAGATCTTCATTTGCCTGATGAAGTTCTAGTCACCGAAACGTTGCAGCAGCAGCATTAAAATCATTATTTTTGCAAGTGAAACAGTGCGCGGGAGTCTTTTCTATATGGAATTTATCCTATACCAGTCAGGATTTCTTTACTCCTGCCGCTTCAATTATGACCACATTTTAAATCTGTGTTTTATGAGTCCCCCAACCTAATACAAGTGTACTCCTTTAAACAACCGAAGGCCATAAAAGCTGCAATCTCTGATTTAAACAATCTTGAACACAGACAGAGCACCGAGCTAGACATAGAGCTTATCTTGGCCAGGAAACAAAAGAACACACATTTAAAAAAAAGAAATAAAAGATACATGAATCTAGAGCTGCAACACTTAGAGCCAACTGAAGGAAAATTTATCAACTTTTTTTGTTAATCAATCATTTGTCATTTTTAAGGAACAATCCCAAACATCTGGTTTCAGGTTTCCAAATGTGAGAATTCACTACTTTTTTTTGGGCTTGCATTATATAACGTTTCACTAGCTTTGCATTGCTCTGCAACAGCTTGGGTCCATGTTTACTTCCTGTCAGCTGATGTAATTCACATACACTGCAGAACATACCAACAGGAAATACAAAAGGACCCATTTAAAACGTTTAAGTTGTCAAGTCTGGGGTTTAGACTGTTCATCAGATAAAGCAACACATCTGTGGACATAATCATACCATGAGCACTGTTAACTGTTTTCTAATGTTTATAATCCAAATGATTAGTCGATCAATCAAGAAAATAATCTGCAGATTAATGGATAATGAAAATAGTGATGAGTTGCAGCCCTACATGAAACTACAGTTGTTAGCAGCAGCTAGGGACTCAAAATAAAAGGGCAGTTGTTTTGTTTTTTTTCAGTTCAATGCTCTTGAAAATTTGGGGAAGGTTAATTTGTTTTCAGGCTCAGAAACAGCAGCCCATTAACTTAACCTCATAAACAAGTAAACCTCATTGAGCTGCCTGTCTGTCTGTGACCTCCTGACAAAATGAAACAACGGTTCAAACAGATTTGGGTTGTTGTCTCTTGGACCTCGCTCTCTCTCTCTCTCTCTCTCTCTCTCACACACACACACACACACCCTCACACACGCTCACACACACACAGTCCTGATCTCGCTCCAAACCAAACACCACTGTACAGATGTGTCGATTGTCACAGCAGAGGATGAAGGGATGTATACTGCTTATATGTGAGAGCAACTGATGTGCACACCATCATCAAACATATTCACTTACAAAAACCTCCACATTTGAGAACACACACACACACACAAAGACACACACATAAACAGGCTGACACACACACACAGTAATCCAGTGAGCATTTGGGACAGATTAGATAAAATGTCATGGCGGGACACTCACTTGAGCTTTAAACATTTTACTTAGAAAGGCACAAACTATGATTTCCTGGTAAATTATTTTGATGTAAGAAATAAAAATCGAAAGACATATCTTTTTTTTTTTTTCATGTAAATCGACAACATTTTTCGGCCATAACTCAGATATAAGCGTTGTGAAGGACTCTTCCTAGATCAGTCTTTATTAAGTTGTTTTCTTAATTGTTAATTTCAAACCTAAAGTTTTCCACTGTAATTGTTTTCTTATTTTTTTTTCCAAAAGTGCAATAATAATAAGAGAGCTTAATATCTGTTTCTCTCGATCTTCCACAGTACCTGAGGCCAGTGACTGTGCTACAAAGTCCACGTTGACAGACAAAAAGAAAGCCAGAGTGAGGAAAAGAATTGAACTCCAGAAAACACTACAACATAAAAATAAGTTTTTCAATGTAGGGATTTGACTTCGAAAACTGAGGATTCAATTACAAAAAAAAGAAAGGAAAAAAAAAAACAACATAAAAATCCTCCAAATTCTGTTTTATAGATGAAATGCTTCCTGTGTCGCTCATATTTAACATCAGCATAGTTCACCTTCTTCTCTTTACCTTGATCCCAGAACACACACCAAAGGAAGAAAAGAAAATAAAAATTCCTAAGGAGCAGATTTCTTTCACATGAACCACTCGAATGGTTCCCCCTGATCAACAGCTGACTGTTGGAACAATACGCCTTCTTATGGAATCTACTGTAGACAATAACTGTTTCAAACAGTATCTTTTTTCATATTCACGCCACGGTATTCGAGTTTCATTGTTACAGCTTTTTTACTTTTTCTCAAGCCCCCCGTTGTAATGCAGGTACGTTTATTTTTCGTTGATAAAGGAATCAAGAGTCTGTTGTGGAGTCAGTAGGACTGCAACATTCCTTTAACTCTCCAGTAGCCAGGGAGCACTGAGAACGAGAAAGAGAGCGCGAGAGGGGGAGGTACAGAGTGACGGGGGATAAGGTGAGAGGGATAAAGAGGTGAGGGGGAAGCTGGAAAGAGATAGGGGACAGGAGGGGGGGTCTGTGTAGTTGCTTCCATTTAAAACTTGACAGTGACCACAATGTTTCAAGTTCTCTCCGTTCTCTTCTTTCACTTGTGCCTCTGGAGGGCTTTCCTCTTTCTCCTTTTGAAGAAACAACAGCACCTGTGGGAAAACAAAGAACACCTCAGTTTAGGAATGGTGGATATTTCAAGACACACATCCATGAAAATGGGATACTGGTATATCTACAAAGCGTTTAACACACTGCTTGTTAGGGTTGGGTTTCAATAGCTGGTTTGATTTTTTCCAGATTCACTAAACTCCTATCAAACTTCACGTCAGTATTCGTTAGATTCAGTTACACGCACACAGTCAGCTTTCTCCAGGTAGCTAATTATTTAAAGTCCAGGTAACGTAAAATCAGAGATTTCTCTCTAAACACATTATACGTCAGAAAATACTTGCTGACAATGTGATAACTGCATTACGGAGTTCGACAGTTAAACTGTTTTTCATTGTTTTTGTGTCCAGAATTTTTGGGGCGGGCCTGAAATCATGGCTCAATGACACACTGTAGCCATCCTTAACATAACCCCTCCCCCACTACATAAAAGCACAGCATCAGTGTTGTTTAGTTAACCTGTATGTGAGTTGCGAGTACGATAAGTTCCACAAGCTCTCTTAGCTTAGCTCAATGCTACAATCATATAAACACAAGGTATATGAACATCCCTTTCAGGCTTTCAGCCTGATTTGGCTGCCTGGCTGGCCCACAGTTACTGCTCACTTCTGTGTGTGTGTGCTTTGTGCTAACATTAGCTGCTTTTATCCGCTGAACGAGATTCTGTCGCTGCACAGCAGCTCACTAATTCTTACACTTGGGGTGTGCATGTTACTGTGCTACTGGGTTAGCTGCTGACTAGAGGCCGTTGCTTTGCAGCAGCTCATTCTTTATTTCAGTCCCTTCAGTGGTAATGCCCCCATAATTTCAGAGCAGAGAATACTACCTATTTTTCCCACAAATTTGAAACCTCATTTTGTATACCTGGCAAATGTTTTAATCATTTAAATTTGGCCGGGTGGTTAGTGACACATTTTTCTTTGTTGCAACATACATTTGTTTTTGCTTTACCCGGACTTCAAGCGTCATATAAACAAAAAACCTGGCTGTCACAGTTGAGGTGGCAGATTAGAAATACCGTTCTTCTCTAGTGACATTGCTTCTGGAGAAAGTGGATTCTTGCCCTTGTGAGTACACAGGTAACCAGGTTTCAACCCTGCTTTTTCAAAGTATGCATGTGCCTGGCAAAGACTACAAAGCACAGATAACAGAGATGCATTCCTGTGTTTAAAATAATTGCATCCAAAGTCAGACTAAAATGGAAACCAACACAGAGTAGCCCCTCGCAGTCTGAATGGGTTGGTTTCAAATGCTAAACCGCTGTTTGTGAAACAGAACAAGAAGCAACATATCAAAGTCTTCTATCACTACTACAGTTAAAATTAGTAAGTAATGCTTCCAACATGAGGTCAAAGTAGAGGAGAAATCTGTTTACTCATCTGCTGCATGTATACGCATATGAACAGTAACTAATGGATATACAGGTGTTCTCAGATTACCTGAGTAACCAGGTCTCTTGAATGTATGTAAACGTTCTGTTGGAAGGTCAAAGGTTTTATTTTCCCTGGTTGAAATCACCCAATTGTATTTGCAAATAAAAGCTAAACCTAAAGAGATTCAGTACAAAGTGCAAAAGGATTTATACTGGATTTGGACTCATTAAAATGCTATTAAACCCCAACCCTACTGCTTCTCTACGCATCTGGACAGCTGTTTCGTACTTGGTTTCGTCAGCCACTTCAACCTCGGTGGGAGCGGTGATGGGAGCATTGGAGTGTCCGGCTGTGGGATCATCAGTGTTCAGCTCGCCATTTGTTGAGCTCATCACCTGCAGGAGTACAAAAAGGACACCAGACTGCTCACACAGACATACACTTCAAGCTGCTGACGGCAGGGTGGAGATGAACATTCACATAAAAATATGTAACCTTTATTATATCTATTTATCTGCCCTCTCAGATAAGGAGAGCAGTTCAGCGTGTATCCTGGAATGCCCCGACTAAAGCAACTTCACAGAAGTTTAAAGAGCAGGTTCGTCTTTTTTTCCAGTGTTGGTCTTAAAACAAAAGTCAAAGTCCCACATGAGCACTGAAACAGGCTTTGCTTGCTGCAATCCTCCTTTTCATTCTGCTCATAAGAGGTCCTTTTCTAGTGTTAGAAATGAGTCCTCAACCTGTGTAAATGTATGCTCCAAAGTTCAATTAAAGCTAAAATTAGGTTTCAGCAGTTTGAGTTAGAAACATCAAGAGAAAATCTTTTAAAGAAGCAGTATTTTTAGTTCAAAATCCCCTCAGTGTTGCTATGCTTCCACTGCAGCTCAGCACAGCAACACTGAGGAAACATGACGAGGGAATTCCATACTAAAAAAGACCAACTTGATCTAATAAACTCAGACTGTTAGTGTCACTTTAGCTTCAGATAAACTCTGGATTACACTTTTGCAGATCAAGGACTCTAAATATCACCCCCATCTCCTCTAGCATTAAAACAGGAGGAATGATAACAGCAAAATAAAACCTGTTTTCATGTACAAATGGGAATGTGAATAATGTTTTAAGACACACTAAAATGTGAACCTAGCTTTCAAAAGCTGCAATTCTACAAGCCAACACTAGGTGGCAGATTTGTGCCATATTTACTGCAGAGGCCTCTGATTTCTAATGATACACAACTGGCCTTTTGAAATAATGATTAAATGAAGAACAGCAAAAAGATCATTAATTCATAGTTCAGATTGCCATATTTTTTCTTCTAATGAGAGAAGTAAAAAACAAAATTGTACTGTGCTGTTTTTGGCTTGTCTTTTAGTTTATGTAATTTTTCTAATGATTCAAGAATCTTTATTTCATGAGGTTTGCATGGTAGCTGCTGTTGGATGTCACCTTTGCATGGCCCTTCCTGTGGGCTGCCTACAGCAGATGAGGCGAAAGAAGCAAACTGAACAAGCAAAGCACTGACACACAGGGATTCAAACAGTCTGATGCAGACACACACACAGAGAGTTCAGACAGAGCACCTGACAGGCAGGCAGTGTGGGGTCAGTGTGAAAGGGGGGGGGTCAGACACATACAGAACTATGTGGCTTCATGCATTAGCCACAAGAGCAGCAGCAGTAGCAGCAGCAGTACCTGAACAGAGCCCCCCAGCCGCTCAGCTGTGAGGTGCGACCCCAGAGTCTCCTTATTGGTCACTGGAGTGGGCTGAGACTAACTTCCTTTGGGCTCAGGCGACTTGACGCAAAGAGCAAAAAGGGTTGAGGCAGGTGGTCGTGAAGTGGTGAGGAGGAGGAGGGGAGGGAAGGTTGTGGGGTGAAGGGTCGGGGGTGATGGTGAGGATGAGGCAATGAGGTGGGAGTGGGGTTAGGGTAGAGGTTTGGTGGGAGGAGGGACAAGGAGGAGGAGTGAATGAAAAAAAAGGAACAAAAACAAAAAAATTATAGAAGACATCTTCCAAGCAGAAGCAGGCTTGTTAAGACAAACTATGTTAATAGAGGAGTAGAGGGAAGCAAAAATTTATGCGAAGCACAGATCAACACACTACTAAAGTCATGCAGGAGTAAAAGAAAACAGCCTTGATCACCTCAACTAGCACTGCATATTCAATACAACACCGATAATCATCTGTTACCAGATAACAGCATTACTTCAACTAGAGGCTAAATTTTTTTGATAAACATTTTCCTTTAATTTGGAGACCTAAAATGTACTTAATCCTCTTCCCACCAAAAAACACTACACAGACAGATAGCAAATTCTCTTTTGATGCAGCTGACTGTTTTAACCAGGACGTTGCAGATTTTTACAGTCATGAGCAACGAGCACTGAACTGGAGGTGGGGCTTTGCGAGCTTCAAAAAGGTGGCAAGTTGCTGCCAAGCCAATCACGTTAAATGGAGAGCAGTAAAAAGAGGTTAGAGTCCACTGCAATAACTCAATCATAAAATCTAATGGACTCCATGTCTGGCTTTACGGGAAACAATGAGTCAGACTCATCAAGTAAAACAACATGATTGGTACCATGCTTTGAGTCTATCAGACGGATTTCAGAATCACTGTCTACTTAAATTCTTGAATTATTACCCCTCTAATAAACCAACAAAGAAGACAAGGCTCGGATAGCATGCCAATAAAAGGAATAAAATTAAAAAAAAATCAAGTCAACACTTTGTCACAAACTAAGCATATAGCCTGTCATTACTGGTATGAACAATGCAATTTGCATTTTCAACTCATGCATGCAATGACTGGAGCTTAGAGTGGCAAGGTGTGAGGAATAAATTGAAGCCGAAAAGGGTGCTTTGTTTCACAGCTGGAGAACCTGCCTCATGCATGTCACTTCATTTACTGGTGAAGCATCAATTTTGTACAAGTCTTATTGTCCGACAGAGACTCTGAGGAGAGATGATGTCACTGCCAAGCTGTCAGACTGTAGACAGGTAGGGGAATGAAGGAGAAGTGGAACTGAGCGGCAGCCTTTTTTTTTTCCCCAGGAAGTTGATTACTCTTGGACACAACAGTGTCAGCAATAGTCTGGCACAGGAACTTGAATGACAGGGTTGGTTGGTTGGCTGGCTGGTCGGTCAGTTGGTTGGTAGACTGGTGGGTGGGTGGGTGTGGTGTTTGTTGTGCATTAATGCTGATGACCTCACCTGGTTTTTGGTCTGCTGTTGTGCTTTGTCTCTGCTGCTGGGCTGCAGGGGCGTGTCACTGGGGATAGGGCCTATCGGTGTGGGCTGCAGGTAACACAACAAAACAGTGTCAGAATGACGACAATTTATAAGGAGTTCATTATGCTCAATTTTGGGGTCATTCTTATATTTTGTGTTTCTACTAGAACATGTTTACATGTTTTAACGATCAAAACATGATTTTTTTCCCTTATATTGTTTGTGCTGGAACATCTGCATTCACCCTCTGCCTGAGACGCTTGTTTTACTGCCTGTCTCTTTAAGCCCCCCTCCCAAAAAAAGCCCAGTCCATTCTGATTGGTCAGTGTTTCCAGGTCTTCTCCATCTCAACATCTCTGCACCATCATTGCAGACCGGGAAATGACTATAAGAGTATAGCTGCACTTTCAACCATGAGAAATCACCAATAAAAAGCCTCTAAACACAACCAGACTTTTTTTCCAGTAGGAATATGATCCGAAATCATGGAGATATTAACAACATCGGCAACCAAGATTACGTTTTCCTGATGTTAGCATGTAACTACATGTAGCAGGGTACTTGCAGCTGGGGAATGACCGTGTATAGCGACACTTTCTACAGTGGTAAATCACCAATAAAAGCTTCAAAACACAACCAGACATGTTTCAGCAGAAATATGCTCGAAAATTGAGGAGAAAGTAACAACACTGCCAAACAAGTTTGTAAGTTTTCCTGATGTTAGCATGCAGCTACATGTAGCAGGGTACTTGCAGCTGGGAAATGATTGTGTATAGTGGCACTTTCTACAGTGGAAAATCACCAATAAAAGCTTCAAACACAACCAGACAGGTTCCAGCAGGAATATAATATAAAATTGAAGAGAAATTAGCGACACTGCCAAACAAGTTTACAAGTTTCCCTGACGAGAGCATGCAACTAAATGTAGCAGTGTAGACTACATAAGGTTAACACTTGCAGTAGTGTGCCTGGAGGAGGTCTGTCACGAGCTGACATCAGCTTGTCTCGAAAGTAGAAAAAAAATGTTGGAAGCAGAGTATTCAGAACGGTCTGGAGCATGAGGTTTTTGCTCAGAGGGATTACTTTTACATACGTTTACCTCATTATTTGAAACTTTGGCCACATTTGATATGAACATCCGACATTGTACATGTATATATGAAAATGAAGAGAAAAACCACAGTGTTGAATTTATTTCACATAAAAAGGTTTGCAAAAAGAAGCAGTTATGATCTGGTGACAAACTATTACAGTGAGAGCAATTGAGCAACTGCAGCCGTGATACTTGATGGTCCAATCAAATGATTTCAGAGGTAAAAGAGGGGGAGGATGAGTGGTTTCGTTAAGAGGTACTCACAAGTGATTTGCCGACCCAGTCATATTCATAGTCAAAGACATAGCCGTTCCTGTCGAACAGATCAGTGAAGAGCTTCCTCAAGTAGTCATAATCAGGCTTCTCAAAGAAGTCCAGCCTCCTCACATAGCGCAGGTAGGTGGCCATCTCTTCTGTAGCAAAAGAGAACATGTTAAATTAAAAATCTGGTTAAATGAGGAAGGTATTAAATAAGACGGCAAACAAAAGGAAACTGGTTGGATCTACTGACCAGGGAAGCTTTCACAAAGCACTTCAATGGGTGTTGCTCGCTTGGTGTCCCCAATTTTCTGATACCTCTCCTTCAAAGTGTCCGCCTAGAAGGGAGATAGGAAAAATATACATGACACTCAAAATTTGGGCAAACATAACTGCAGGCAGTGTAAACGAATAGGAGTAATATTCAAATGTGATATATATTGAGCGCTTGAGTTGCAAACAGATGTAAATCCTCTGGGTTAGTTATTCTGAATTCTTGAGTCATAACACAGATATGTACGGCACTGAGCACTGGTGAAAATCAGCCTTGTCTGCCACAGCACTAGACTTTCATCCAGTCACCAGTACAATCTTACACCACTTTTGCCGCAAGCTGTGACAGTGACTCAAAAAGAGATCTGAGGCACTGCGATGTTTAAAGTCAACTGTACACAACCATACTTGTCACAACAATAAAAATGTTATTCATATCAGGAGGCCATGGGGTCAGTCCCTGTCTATTATGTCACCTGAATGTTTTCTCACCACCCCAGGAGGATTCTTATATTTGACAGGGAGCATTATTTTGTGGAAAGTCTCCTCAGGGACACATGATGGATCATTTTTGCCTGCTACGATATTATGGTGTGCCTGGGCATCACAGTGTCATGTTTTAGGCATTAAAAGACCCACTTTATACCAGTTGAATTCATCCAAAATGGCTGCACTTCACCCACTGGCCTGTACATTTTCAACTATGCATGAGATGTTCTCACACTGAGTCTATTATTGTCGACTACCAACCGGGATTCATCAGACCAGAAAAACTTCCTCCACTCATCAGCAGTCTGGTGATGATAACTCTTAACCTCTCATACAAAAATGACTCTGCAGGATTGTATACCATTACACTCCATCTGGTCACTTTACTCTTCATTGTATTCTGATGCTAACTGTCATGTTGTGTGTAGGTGAGAACTTGTTTTGGCCCGAGCCGCCCGTCAACCCCCACATTCATACATCCTTCACATTCATCCACCACAAGCTTCCTCCCACATAGCAAATGTTCAGATGAGGTGTCGTGTCTTCTAGTCTTTTCTATGTACACCTTTGATTTTGACGCCCGCAAACAGCCTAGCAACTCTGTGCAGCTATAACCTGCCCTCCAGGCACATGTCGTCACGCCTGTGTTTCTTAGTCCTTATAGCTTGTTTCTCAGCAAACTGTTCAAATGCTATGTGAGTGTGGAGGTGGATTTTTCTGGTTGCATGTGACTGTTTATGGAGCAACACGTATGCAAATGCAAGGAAGAGCCCACATATACAGGAACAGAGTCTTTATTTTCCTAGTTACTGACTGTTTTAAATTTGATGGCAAATTACTTTTCGAAGAGGAAGACAATATTTCTTAAGATGTCAGATAATCAGGAGTTTCTCTTTACTGTAGATTTGTAATGAAACCAAGTTTTGACGAGTTTAAAGGAGTACAAAACTATGGTCTGTGGGTTTGAGGTGATTGGGGGGACAAGTTATACTTTTTCCTGCCACCAGCTGTTGTAACAAAGGCAGTAGGATCACTTGGGTAGGAAATTATGTTTCATGATCTTTAATGAACAAACACATGAAATCAAGTATTCGTTATATGCTGCAGATACATGGTGGTGGTTATGGTGTAAGTGGGATACCACTAACAATTCACCTTACATCTGGTGATTAACCAAAGTTAATAACTACATAAGCAAAATAAAAAGTAAAAAAAAAGATTATTGTATTATATATAAATATATAGATATATATTTTTTAAAGTGAACCAAAAAAACAAAAACAAAGAGGAACTCAAAGGTGTCCCGATAAAGGAAACAACAGGCTTGGCACAGGGAACACCAATTTGTTTTATGTTGCCTCCACCCTGCCATTTCTTTCACCTTATCGTTGTGTATCATCACCACAGATGATATGATGTTTTTATTAAGCAACACTGAATGACACCATCACAGAGGTATCAATAGTTTGTGTCTGAATGACACAGAGGATCACTCAGGTTCCCTTACATTCCCATTTAAATAATGTAGCAGGGTGGTCAGAGCGGTCCCCATTTTTATGTGTCCCGTTGCCACTGCAACAGTGGTAGCAGTAGCAGTGAGTGTGACACACTTTACGGCCCCACTTCGTGTGTTGTCACCATGACAACGAAAAACAACCTCTGTTTTCTTTTGCACAAGTCAAACTGACCATGTCCAACAGTTGACATATGTCCTTGATATTTACTCTACTTCTCTGGGTTTAAGAAACAGTACAGACACATCAGCGGGGAGACCTTGAAATGTCACCAGTGTGAAAAGATGATGTTGTAAACACCAGGCGCTCTGTCCCTGAGGTCATGTATGAAAAAAGATACTGTACTGACGAGTGCTGCAGGAAGACGTACATCTCTATACTAAGCATTACGAGGATTACTGGAGTCTGATGTAATCAGTACGTGCCAACATTTGATGATGTCAGACAGTTTGCTACTGTACCTTTAGGCCCTGCCAGGGGAGACTACCTCGGAGGAAGTACATGAACATGTGACCCAGCGCTTCCAAATCATCCCTTCTGCTTTGCTCTAGAAAGACAGAACAAGATGAAAATTACGTTACCAGTGAGAAAGAAATTCATTTTATGACAAGCTGGCAAGGTTAACAGGCAAGTGAGCAGTAGGAAATATAGTATAATTATTCAGGAGTTCAAATTAACCCACATACAGTATAAAAGGCTATGATTTAGTCTGGGAGGAGGGCAATCCTGTGCCATGGAGAGCCAACAGTCTGCTGGTTCTTTCTCTCTGATTAGCACTCTGACAAGTAGAGGGGAAGAACTAATCAGTGAAATGAACTCCTGAGGTGATTGGTTGGACTTGAAACACAGACTGTTGACTCTCCATTGCACATGGCTTGTCACCACTGCCAGAGGAAAGAGGAGGAAATGCTTCAAAATACCCAAGAAATTAATCAGATAAATCTTACTGAAGACAGATGATATTAAGAAAACCCTTAGGAGCAGTCTTAGGAAATGAATGTGTGCAAAATCAGGTCAAAAAAAGGTACTTGTCTACAATGTTGTTTAAATACTTTTGATACATTTGTACACAAAATAGTTAGGACATCTTCATTAGGAATGTAAATGTGAGCAAAACTTATCTATGCAAATTTAGAGGGATTACCAAACCACATTCCTGCTCCAGAGACTTTCTTACCCTTTCCCAAGTGTGTGTTAATGCTCATGTAGCGTGCCGTCCCAGTCAGACTCTTGTGCTCCCGGTAAGGGATGTGTTTTTTGGTCTCGGGGTCTATGTACTCTTTGGCCAGACCAAAGTCAATGATGTGGATGGTGTGCTGCCTCTTGCTTCCGGGCCGCCCAACCAGGAAGTTCTCTGGCTTCACGTCTCTGTATATCAGACTCTTGGTGTGGACATACTCCATCCGTGTAATCTAGACGAGCAATAAACAGATCAAAATTAGTCAATGGAAATTTAAAAATCAAATCAATTATCTAGACACGTAACACGCTCACCTTTAGCAAACATCATAGCTTTATTCCATTATTACCTTCAGCTAAAGTGTTAAGATTTATGATGAGTGCCAATTTCAAATATTTATTCAAAACTACAGTAGTGTCAACAATGCTTTGATCACAGCATGTTAGCATTCCCTCCATTATATGTATGTCATGATATCATATTTTTTGTAAAGCTTGAAGTCACAAAAGATAGCTCATCTAGATACACGCTCTCTGTGCTTCTCCTCCAGGCCTTACCAGCTGTATGGCTATCATGAGGACTGTCTTGAGGGAGAAGGTGCGGTCACAGAGGTCAAACAGGTCCTCTAGACTGGGCCCGAGCAGCTCCAGCACCATGGCGTTGTATTTCCCGCAAGGACCAAAGTAGTACACCTGAGGGATTCCCTCTGTGGAGACAAACACATAAAGTTGGTGGACTTTTGTAATAATAACTTTCTTTAATGGGCACTTTTATACTTCTCGCCTGAAAATGAGTTTTGTTTTCGTTGTGAAAATAGTACCAGAAACCACTCGATCACAAGGTCAGAGATAAAGGTGCAGAGATTTACAAGCTTCAAATGCACTGATATTTGTAATACATTTTCATTTAACAACTAACTAAGTAAACAACACTGCAATGTTTTACTAAATGAGTATTGACGTAGCAACATGAATAAGCTGCTGAGGTCATCGGAACATTGTGACATATAAATGTTGTCAGTGCACTGTTTCTCATTTTTTGTCTCCCAAGCCCCTGTCTCGTCTGAGTCATGTCTGCGTCAAATGAACCAAACATAATACAAAAAAATTATGTCACTGGCACTTTGTACAGAATTTAAAACTTCCCATTTTTTTAAGCACTGCCACATAGCACAATATTAGTGTAATAATATGCAGTGAGAAGACAGCATGATATGAAAGGTGCTTCATATGCTGAACTGAATCATCAACCTGGATTGTTAATAAGAAAGTGTGGGGGGAGACTCTTTAGCGACATTACAGCAGCAATGACAAACTACACTTTGGTTGGCTTCCCACAACAGGTTTGTCAGAGAAAGGCATGGCTTACATTTTTTCCCCTCCTCCAAGGGATTAAAAGGAAAGGTGTCTAAAAGAAACACCAGTGACGGTGAGCAGTACACTGTCAACAACTGCAAATAGCCTTTGCTACTAGAAACCACCACACCCTTTCTGTGGTAATGTGTATGACTTCTAAAGAATGTGGATGGATCAAAACGGCGAGATGTTCTATGTGTAAGGATATCAGCGGTTTGACGGTGGGAAAACTGGGGTGTGGCAAAACACCACAGTCTGTCCTTCTGACAGAACAATAAGGCACATAAGAGAAACTATTTCTAATTTTGTAAAAATCACCAAGCAGTTTACAATTTCTTGATATTTTGCTGCCACATTTGGTACTAAAGAACAGAAAAAACAAGCAGTCTCACAGGGGCCTAAAGCTGCTGTTGCCAATGTCTGCCTGCTACAGACTTAACAGCTTTGTCACAACAAAATGAACTGCTGAGGCCCTTAAGACACCAGTATTGTATTTCACAAACACTCTTGAATAACATGCAACAGCTCACTGTAAAAAAAAAAAGAGAGAAAAAAAAAAGTTAAGTAATTCTACGTAGACACAAAACCAGACTCATTTATCTTGCATTCTTTTGTCAGCCCTCTTATATTGAAATTTCAGAGGAACTTTATAACTCTCGCAGACATTTTTGCCCAACACAATCATAACCACCAGTCTCCATGTTCACAGTATTCACTGCCAGGTTAGTCCTTGTAGAGTTGGCTCTGTCACATGCAGTACATTTACATGACATTAGAGAAAATCTATTTATTGTGTTTTAAAATACATGTACACATGTAAGTCAGACTGAAATCATACTAAATCGAGTTTCTCAAAGTTGGACTAACACACCCAGATAATGCAATTGAGAGTCGAAGTACTCCTGCACATATACAGTATCGGACCCAAACTGGCCGAGGCCCTCGGTGCATGCTCCACATTGTCCACTCAGGGCACTGACCCAGAAGTCGAAAGCATTAAATGCATAACAGAAGAAGAATCCAGTAACAACACGACAAAGTCAATATCCAGAGCCGTGCATTTTTGGATGGACGAAATGCACAACTCTTTGTCGATTCTATAGTCTGTGACGTAATAGGTCAACCAGAAGAAGTTGCAATATTAACAAGCTGAAAGGAGGCATGTAGCCATCTATCGTAGCAGAGTCAGACATACTGAAGTCAATAAACTGATTCCCCTCCCGTGCTTGTATACTGGGACAAGGACGTTAGTCCAATTAAATGGGCTAGTTGAGCTATAACCGTAGCCCGACTTATCGGTGCATGTTAACGTACTGGCTGCCCTTTGAACCACAAACACCTAGTATCTAAATGCCAGCCATCTCCCTGAAAGCTCACGAACTATGACATACCACATCAGTGCTGCCACAACAGCAGGCAGAGCAGCACTATGACAGTGACACAGTCAGATAAAGAGCGTCAATGAGATAAAGGTACAGATTAAAAATGGGAAAGAGACTGAGAGAATGGGTTAGCACATTTGTACTGTACTTAAAATGAATAAATGTGTAATAGAGATAAATGAGAGCTCAGAATGGGAAGTATTCAGTTTGGACTATGTGCCAGCTGTTACCCAGGGGACACAGAGTTTACAGTTGGATTTACCTGATTTACCCCCAAACATCAGTCCGCCAGGGCAACAAGACACACAGAGCATACACGGATGCAGACACACACACACAAACTCTCATGCACGCACGTATGTACGTACGCACACACGCAAACAAACAAACACACCTGTCTGCCCTTTAGTCTTCAGGATTTTCCTGGTAATGAAGCCCATGACAGATGAGGCAGTGACAAGAGATCACTGGGAGGGCTGACTCATCAAAGCTTGGCCCAAATCTAGAGGGCATTCAAAGCACAGTCATCACAAGAGGAAAAGCACACGGTGTATTATTATCTTCGGCTGGTGGATGCGAGCAGAGATTTGTGCTTTACAGCAGCTGTAAGCACCAATCTAGAAATGGCTGGTGGAAACAGTCCACGACACATTTTTTGGGTGATTTCTGTCTAAACTTTAAAATATACTGTGATATAACTTGTCAGCAATAGCTGTGCTAAATAGGATACGTGAGACTATGTGTGATGGGATGGTTGACACTAACTCGACCGTAACAACAAAACAAAACAGTGAAATTACTCTCCAGTGCCACACATTTTCTCTCACAGGAAACAGTGAGCATTTCAAAAGCAACAAAATGATGAAGCATGACTGCCAATAATCATTTTGATCGGGAAAAAAAATAGTTCTCTTCAAAAGCTAAAGGCCAAACAAACCATTTCAGCAGCTGGCTTCTCTGAATGATTCACAATAAGCAAACTGAATCCCTCCTGTGATGGTAAATGTCTGTAATTCTATTATATAAAGTCATATGAAAAAATACATCAAACTGTGTTCAGCATTATTGGGTACGCTCTGGCTTTCATTGCAAGCCAATGTCAGCGGTGCTCTGACCCCCGCTGTCTTGACAATTTGAGACAATCCAACCTATTGTATCTGCAAGCAGGCCTTCTCAGGCGACACAGTAAGAGGGGAGGCTGCATCATGGCAGCTGAAGACAATGTTGCCCTACAATGAAATGTCAGAGTTAAGGGCCAAAGAGGAGAGGGCTGGAGAAGAGAAGAGGGGGAGGACAGGGAATGCGTATTAAAGATTTAGATTATGGAGTCGAGTGCACTGAGAGAAGAGGAGAAGAAGAAGTGACTTCCATTAGGCCCAGTGCTTTGGAGATGTTCTCACAAGCCTGAAATGTGATCAGCACTTGGGCTTGCACAGACTGAGCCTGAAGCTACAAATGCAACATAGCTTATGAGCACAACAATCCCATAAAACGCCATAGGGCTGAATACCTGGTAGGGGAAAAAATATGACAGCATAACTGTTTTTATCAAGTTAATAATGAATTCTACTAGATATCTGGCAGCTTTTAACTTCGGTAGCTCCACAGGATATCAGTCAAGCAATGATTTTGCTTACTTTAAACTAGGGCAGTTTTTCTGTAAGTCAACACAGCACTTTCCTCAGTCATTATGAGCAAAGCCTGCTATAAAGCAAGCTAAATAAAGTTATTTTCATATTGATCAGTCTGTTTGTCTTTAAGATTAGTCATGAGAAAGTTGTCATTCTTTATAATGTTCCACAGTCAGACTACTGGACATACATATATGTGGATGCTGAAATGATTCATCATTGAGCCCTACTTACATAGACACTTAGTCAAGCCACCATTAAAAAATACATTACTGTGGAACAATAATAATGTCACAGTAAAATTAATCCATTAGCTTTCCACTGTGGACTGTGACAACTTATACTGTGCTATTTTTACAATTCATGACAAAATACTTCATTATTAGGACTAGACTATTAAGACTAAATGCATTATGATGTAATTATAGGAATTGCCTTTTGACATTTTTCTCCTACGCTGCTACGGTGCATCCATCTCTACGGTGTAGCTTCTGATGAGTTAAAAATAATCTTATCAATCTAAACTAGGACAATCTTGAATCAGTAGTCAACACAGTAACTGATTTAATCTGTCCAACTATCCACGTGGCATGCATAAGAATCCATGATTTGCATGAAATAATATCATTAACATGGACCCTGTGTCAGTGACACGGCATATCGTGCCCTCGAAAGCCTTGATGGGGCTTATGAATATTCACAGGGATGCTGATAACCATCAGTGAATAATATTCAAGAGGAAATTATATACTTCTATGTGACATCAATGGCAATAGCCACCATACAATCATGTATACATGACTGCTTGAGCTATATCGGCCTGTGAAATATAATTAAATGACAGATGGACCATAAAAACAGGACACCATCTCTGCAGCCACTCCCCTGACAACAGTGGAAAAGTGACTGAAGAAGAAGCCACATACTCTTAGGCAGACTAGTACAGACTAGACTTGTTTTACTATCACCAGCACATTTTAATAACTATATGACAATTAGTAGTAATGCTATTACTACAAGGGCAACTGAAATACCAGGTTTGTTGTCAGTTTTTAAGAACTTCTGTGAACTGGGAGGCAGGACTCCCAACTGCTGTGATCTGTTCAGGACAGACGAGAATTAACAGCGTGCAGATAAGCTCCTCCTGGGCGTTAAGCGCTGAGTCGTCCATGCTGTGACATATTTGAGGCTCTTGGGTTGTGCAGGACGAACAGGGTCACATGTCCCCATTTAGCAAAGTTGACAACATAAGTAGATTTAATCTATCGCCTTGACTCCTCCCATGCTAGCCTGTCAAGTGAGTCTTTCTGTCATATCATCACAGAGTAGCCAGTCATCATCTGGAGACAGGACTTCCGTGCTTAATTGTGTGGCAATACTTAAACTCCATTTTAAGATGATAGTAAAACTGCCGAAAGTGTCTTTGACTCAGGCAACCTCTAATATTAACGCAGGATAAATATATTACGAATATTTTTTTATCTGAACCCGGAGTGAAAGGCTGAAACATTCATCCTTAATCGTGTCCTTGATTTCCACACTCATTGTCTGCCAGTCAGACTTTAGCTACACTATGCAACACGTCACACCACCTGTTGAATTGGAACGTTTTCAGATTATGTTAAAAAGCAACAAGATCTCACCAGCTGTTTCAGCCAAAATAAATGGGCCTAATATCGCTCTATTTTAAAACATAAAAATACCAGTTAGTCTGCACAGGTCAATGTGAAACCACTAGCATTGTGTGAAGACTTGATACAGGGCATGCAAAAAAAAAGCATACATTTCTTACCTCTATGGATTCACTACAGAGTATAATAAAAATAGAGTATATATTTCTGTACAAAATCATAGCAGTATCATATGGATTTCTTTCTTTTTTAAAATACATCATGGTCCTAGTCTAGGCTCTGCTCCTGAACATGTTGTTTTACCATGTGCCATCTGCCTTCCCATTTCAGTGAAATTAGAAAGTGGGGTGAGTCATGTCAATCTGGTACATAATGATGACTTGCAATGTACATCTGTAAAAGGTGTACAGCCGCAATCACAACTGACATTATGTAAATAATAATGTTCAGTATGCATCTGAAAACACTTTAATGGCATCACATCAGCTTGTTCTATTATCCTACCTGTGAATACTTCCTGTCTCTAGTTGTGTGTAAGGGACATTTTTACATGTTGCAGAACCCCCGACCTCAGTTAATAAGACTCAGGCTGAAGGCCAGCAGTGGTCTCACTGGCAGAGGGGATGTACAGGAAGTGTTTAATGCACCAGAGGAAACAACCGAAGGCAGAGAGAGACAAGCCTGGACTGGCGGAATCCTCTGCTATAATCAGTGGAAATGGCACAGGAGATGACAGTTACAGTTCCTGTTGAGTGTTTATACGTGTGGGCATGCATTGTGTAAGATGTGCTCACAGATCAGAATAAAAGATTAAAACAAAAAACAGCCATAAAGGAAAAAAAATAGGCCACACCCTGTCAGCAATGCACGTTCCAGAGTTTCCCTGCAATCTGCAAGCAGCACACAGTCAATCAGGGAGGCAGAGGATACTGTGGCTAGGGAAGCTATCCAAGTAGACACACCATAATGGCCCGACTGCTTGTAGAGGGCCATCTATAAATAGTCAAGGACTGCCCTAATGCCCCACCTCCTTATCAACAGTGGAGGGCTTTTGCTCTGGCACAAGGAGCCAAGAAGCTGGCACGTGTCGCTAAATTAGACCACGACACACACACACACACACACACACACACTCATCAGACGAAGGAGGATCATTGCAATGAGAAGAACGGGTCACTTGCAACAGTCGCAGAAGGACAAATGCACTTAAATATAAATGCATAGCCACATAAATGTATAAGATATGTATGTACTGACACTCTTGCAGGTACCCAGGTACCGTAAATGTGCTTCTAGTGACTTTCAAGGCTCCACCAGACTCCCAGTCTTTCCAGCAGAGAAACACGAAGTCCTAAAGTAGCTTCTCATGGTTGATTAGCTCTGACTACAGGCTCTACGTTGCTGTCCATGCTACACTGAGTAGTGGTCAGTCAATGTCTCCCATGTCACCTGACCCTCCGCGTCACACACTACGTAGCAACAAGGCCACGTCTGCTACAGTCTTTGCTCCTTCACTTCTCCTTGGTGTTTTTAATATGCTGGGAGGGAGGGTTGTGGCAGAATTTAAGCATGTAGCTACCCTTTAACAGACTAAGTTAGCCTACTTTAAGCTAAATTATATAATAAAATGTCAATTGGGACTTGGTACCTGCATTTACTCAATTATAAAGGACTTGGTCTAGGAGAGGAGACAAAAAAAAGAACTGATGGGACACGCAGGTGTGGGTGGTTGCAGAGTGGAAGACTGCACAGACCTCTTGTCTGTACCTTTTCCTCCTGTCAGCTCGACTAAATAGCAGCGACATGTTTGCATATGGTGTCTGAATTAAAGACCGAGCATGAGCGTTGTGAGCCAGCCAAATCATCACATGCATCTACACAAACTTACACAAACATGACAGGTGAACCTTTCCAAAAACAGACAGCCTGGCAGTGCTGTGGGAGAAAAAAATAAAAAAATAAAAAATAATCAAGTCTCGGCCCCTCCCAGCCATCTGACGTTGCCTTCTCTCTCACCCTCTGTAACTAACTGACCAGCCAAACCAGATCAAAGAGCTGCTGCCCTGGAGCCACAGCAATGCATTATAGCACATTAACATGTTCTGGGCAGTGCTGTAGGAGAGAAAAAACTCTGGGTACTGTAGAGGTGGGATTAGAAAAGAGGAAGTAGGATTTCATAGCATCCATTGGTTCCCACAGATGTAGAAAAACAAACTTAACACACACTGTGAAGTTGAGCCTCAAGTAGAATGGAAGCTGTTAGAGTTGCGTGTGTGTGTCTGTTTCCCTGATGTTTCATGTCCACATCTGAAACTGCATCCTTTCCTCTTCATTTTTGCCTTCCATCAACACACTACACTGGCAATTTCCTCATGAAAAAACTGTTCTTTTTCCTGAACAGATGCAGTAAATCTGAAAACAGTGGTCTCACGCTGCAGGGCAAAGAGGAAGACTAAGCTTTTCCAAGATAAACACAATCTATGCTAACTGGATGACTAAAGAGGACGGTAAATCATGTTTGTACTAATACAAAAACCTGATGAGCAAAAAGCTATACAACTCAACTGAAGACCTGCCACTTAAAGGTTAAATTAAGTATTCACTCAAGTCAAAATTTTCCAAAATAACAGCCAGAATAGTAAGATATGAACACATCTGTTGCATCACAGTATATAATCTTTGATGTAAACAAATTGTCTCACATAAGCTAAATACCAGTGGCATGGCATTAAAACAGATTTATTAAAAAAAAAATCCACTCAGCTGAGTAAACTCAACATATTTAGCCAACTCCATGTCAGTGTCAACATTTTCAGGGATTAAATCTTTGTCCTTTTCTTTCTCTCTCCCATTTGTCGACTTGTTCTCAGAAAAGGCATCCAGTTCCAGTGTGCCATTATTCCCGATTACAAACTCTGATGAACCTTTCACACTCATAAGACTGAACAAGAGACTACTGCTGCAAATTAAACTCAATAAAACACACATTAAAATCACTGTGATAATGATATTGCGTAAGGGTTTCACAGAATAGCTGACTAGTCAACGATCAGAACCACTGGTCAACACTGTCGACTAATCCTTCTTCTGTGGTTTTAGCATGGTTCAGTAATAACGCAGTGGCAAGGGATCTACAGCAGATATGCAGCTGGGGGGGCTGAGGATAGACGAGACACAGTAAAACTTGGCCTTGAGGAGCTGCAGCATTTTTAACGCACAAACTGTGAACTCTAGTGTAAACTGACTTGGAATCTTCACTGCTAACCCTAAACTCTACTCTGCTCTGATCGCTCTCTTATCTGCTTGCACCACATTTGCTGTCAATCTCACATTCACTCTACCACATGCTCCTTTCGTGCACACACATACAAACTATACAAACTGGCTGTTATTCTCCAAATGACCTTCGCTACATCATTTTCTGCATTATGCCACATTTAATAAACAGAATTTAAGGTATTAAAGAAAAGATCCAGGTATCCCTAAAGGGAAGCAGTCGCATTGTTACTGTAATCAAACTGTTTCTTCAATTCATACAAGCGTGCTGGGGGTTTAGGCCAATGGAAGACTCTGCCATTTCACCTATCCCTGGGTGGGTCCCACCTTCATTAGTTTACCCTTTACTGATTGTATTTAAGATGTTTTTAAATAAGAATTGATCAGTTATTAAATGAAAAAAATATGATATATCTCATGCAATTAATCGACTAGTCTAGGGATGTCAATGGTTAACCAACTCAGTGCAGTGCATTGCAAAGCGGCCAAGGAACCAGTGGAGATGGAGGATGAGTGGTGGGTATGTTTCCATGTTAACGTGGCTGGCCCGCTGTCTCACAGCAAAGCCACATTAACTACAAATTAACTGGTTCATTAACGATTAGCGTATCGAAAAGTAAAATTAACCAAATACTGACATTCCTAGACTTGTCCAACTACCATTTGGGAACAGTCGATGAGTACTAAAATGCAGTAGTAAATGCCCTTATATTGCCTTCTTTAATATCTCAAACAGCAACCTGTAAACACTCATGGGAAAGTCATTCACTGCCCAGCCCAATCTAGTGGGAAAAGATCACATTTAACTCATTATTAGAGCGCTGTCTGACGGTCTTACCTGAATTTCCCAACTGTTTGTAAAATCTATACTCCAAATGGAGCTGTGGCGCCCTGGACTTTATAGGTTCCTGAAAGAGAACAGAAAAAAAAGAAACAAAGGAGAGTTAAATATGACACAGCTAACACATCAGTTATATTCTTGACCTTAAATGACATGTTGGTTGTTTGGCTCAGTTAACCCTGCAGGGGAAAGTATCTATATGGGGAAAACAGAGCATTGTGTATTTAAAAAAAGGATTGGTGAGTGACAACCTTGCATGCGCATCGACATGATTACCTCGGCCTGCAATTAACTTAAATACAATGTTGTCCTTATATCAATGCCTAATATAACTTAAATTAAGTCTCAGGTCAGACTTGTGGGATGTGAGAGGATAAAGAGCATTTCCAGCTGGTGAACAGCAGGCTTTTGTGATGACAAGGCCGATAATCAACCCACTGGGACATATTGTTCATTATATCGCTAGCTCCAGCTTTACAACCTAAAATGTAATCTGATTAACCCCACTCTTATGATGACAAGGGCATTATAGACAAACGTGAAGAGGATAGAACAAACACACACCCAACTTAATTCCTTTCCTTAATCTTCAATAGCTGTGCTACAGTCTGTGCTAAAGCCCTTGTCTACAATAGCAGTACGCAGTCCCCTTTTCACACATTGCCAGCCAATACTGGCTTTACAGGGGTCCAAAGATGTACTGTATCCTGTTTTTCAAGTGATAGAATAAGCTCTGATGTGTCAAACAATATGAAAGAGCCATACATAAGACTGATGTTGGTGATTTTTACTGTGGGACAATTAGTTCTTAAAGATACAGAATAAACATGGAGAGTGAAGCTTGCTCGCTGTGTCTTAACCTTACGGATATACATACACATTTATGAAAATGCCTAAACTTTTATGTAGCCTAGCAACTTCTCAAAAGGTGCCTGAAGTGAAATTTTATCTTAAAAAGTTGTTTTCCATGTGCATCTAATTCCAAAGCACTTCTATTTTAAATTATATAAACTAAAAGCTGAAAGCTGTTAAGCTCCCACATTCACTCCATTAGGCCTTTATTAAATCAGGAGCATTTTCTCTTCATGTGCCCTGCTAGCACGTAGGAGTGCACACAAAGTATGAGCCATGTTCAACATAATAAGGGACTTTCCATCATTTTGTGATGGCCGTTCTCAGTCCTATGGGATGTGTTCTCTGGTTTCACTTTAAGGTTCAATAAAAAGATCATTTTATGGTTAATTTATTAGTCAACTAAGTGCAAAAATATCCCCCACATAGACTGCTCTTTTAATTAATTGCCCTATTAGAGAAAAATAGAAGGGTTTCTGAGATACTCCTCAATTTTGTCTCTACCTGCTTTCTACAAAACAATACTACCTGATGGATCAATTCAAATTGTTGAATAAAATAAAGAACTCAAAAGATTCAAAATCCATTTTTTGACTGGCTTTGTGCAGACTTGTACAGCCAGCTGATACATCTATTGTGACACTATGATCTGCTCTGGATTCTGGCCAGAGATGCTCTGATGTTTGGGGTATGTAAGCAAAGAAATGAAAATGAAGTCCCGTGGTCCTACATGTTGCACATCTCTGTTTTAAGTAGGTTGGTCTGTGTCAATCAAACACATGATTGGCTTATGCGAATGCCCAGTTTTGTATGCGTGCTTGTCTATTGAGGGTGGGAGCTGCTTTTGAAGGCAGGGAACCTGCAAAGGCTAGATGTGATTAAACCCTGAATTAAACATTTCAGATTTTCACTGCAGGGAGCCTTTACAATATGGCTTCATCCAAAATGTATCCTTGCTGCGGCCAACAGTAGCTTTACAGCCCCAGACGAAATGCATCATCAGTGTCCCAACACACTTTTTCTGTTATTCTCAGTTTATTTGCAATGATGTGTTAATCTACTATTAATCTACTATCTTAACACATCACAATATATACATTTTAATGTTAATGCAGTGGTAAGCATTTACTGAGAAGCCACTTAGGGAAGTGTTAACAGTATCAGCGAGGCTCAATTACATTATCAAAAGTTGATTTAATTAAGTTTATCTAAAATTTTCAGTTCTTTCTGTCACTTTAAAACACTTTGATAAAGGGAAACAATGAATGATAAAAGAGAGAAGACCATAAAACAATGCAGTGTAGGGTTAGATCTTCTCAACAACAACAAACATCTGGCAAACACTGCAGGAACTCTGCAGTTTACCAGCTTGGTTTTGGTTTGCAAGCACAAAGAAGAAAAGGCAGCCAAACGCAGATGACGAGGTTGGCTAAGGAGGTGCATGAGCTTATAATAATTTAACCAAAAACCTCAAACATGTAATAAAGATGATTGATGTTTTTCTACAATTGAAGAAAGAATAGACGCCTTCTCCTGTTCCCATATGATGCCAACATGGAAAATATGGAGAACTTCAAAACATCTCATACAAAAACTATGGATAATCTCACAGAGACTACATATTTCAGCATCCTGCTCCAAAATGATGCCAACAAGAAAAAGTGCAAGAGAAGTAAGCAGCCACTGTGCATACCGGGGGCTAGAAATTGAGAGTGGAAGACAGGAGGCATGAATACAGAGGAGTGAAGGCCTGTGGGAGGAAACACGTGACTAGTCTGGGAGGCGGAGCGGGGAACTGCTGTAGCGTCATCCACCTCCCACATGAACATGGACAACGAGCACGTCTCGCACAAGTCAGGCCATGCCAGCGAGGAGAGGGAAAGAAAATATAAAATATATAAATAATGAATCAAAACAGATGGCACCAAACCACAGGACCCTTTAAAACAGCTTACAATAGGAAACAGAGGCTTATGGCAGCTTTACGTACTTAAGAGTCATCTCTGTTCCCAGCAGATGGGCTAAGCTATGGCTGTGTAAATGACCAGGGCCAAGCTGCAAATGTCTGATGTAACATCTTTGCATATGACGAGGATTTTTCACAGCTCCTGCCCATATCAAATAATCTTTGATCTGCCCCCTGTGCCGACATGCACCCCGGTCATGGCGCGGCTGCACACACAGAAGAACAAAAAGGGAATGTTTTGGGGTATTTCTTCCAAGCATGTATCCAAAAATTAAAGTCAGCCACATCCATTACCTCATTTTATTATCATAAAAACCTGAGTCCCCCCCATACCAGGATGGT
>JAPZEB010000021.1:11215068-11236025 GCA_029783705.1 Chaetodon striatus | reverse complement strand
GCCCGAGCAGGGTAGGGAAGAACTTAAATCGTCAAAATGTCACTTTAATTCCAGCCAAACATGCTGATAGAGCTTTTGTGCCTTCACAGTTCTTTGACAACTGCCTCATGGCGAGCTGGTGTAAGCTGCTGAGCTAGACTGCAACAAGAGTTGCTTATCATGCTTCAGTGGGAGGCAGACAGGAGAGTTTAGTACAGTACCTCACATTTCCTTCAGAGTATCACGACTGACCAGAACTGTGAGTGGCTTCACTCTTATACACGTTACTCCTGTGCCTCTGCATCAGTGACTCAGCCAAAGAAAACAAAACCCTGCCAGAGGCTTTCCACCCTTCCCCATACATACAGTGCAGCTACATACAGCACAACCACATACCATACAGTTAATAGCTGCTCTTAAGAGGCAATACATAACAGTTATGAAATACTTAAAGAGTCATTAATCTTTTTTTGGCCGCTTAGGAGTAGAACTCCACAACAAGCTGCATTTGACAACATTGATTCAAAATGCTGTTGTGGCTAACATGTTGGCAAACATATTTGCTGATCTACACATCAGGCAGATATGATATAGAGATATAGAGTCGGACATCTGGCAACCTGACAAACATACTGGAAGTCCAATATTCACTCTCCCTACAGCTCTGTTTTGGTCTTTACCAAGACAGTGGAGTCGCCATGCTTTTTTCTGCAGCTGGAAATGACACTGATGAGAGCAGTGAGTAAATCTGCAGTCTGGAAAACCAAAACAATGAGCTGAAAGATGCTAAAACAGAAAGTGGAGCTGAGGGTAATTACAGAGTCAAGTAATGATTGTCTGCGTGTTAGTCAATATGAGTGACAACTCCCTTGTTACACACTGTCATTTGACCTGATGTTGTAAAAAAAAAAAAATTAACTTCTGCAGCTTTAAATAATTACTCTAGTATCTTTCTGAATGTCGAAAAGACTAAGTGGTAAGTATTTCTTTATCGAGGTAAACATCTTTGCTCAAATGTAAATGATACAGACACGAACAGAGCACATTTACCAGTCGAACAACAGACAAATGTTGAATTTCGTGACTTGGCCAACTCCTGGAATAACATTAATTAGCTTCAGCTGAAAAAGTCCACTGGCAACACTTGTCATTTCAGCCGGAGCCATCAAGTTCACCAGCTAAAATTAAAGTCTGAGACAACCACTGTATTTTTTTGGTGGCAAAGGGCAATTTCATTTTCACATCTGAAATCCATCTGTGCTTTAAACAAGCCTTGCAAACATAAGTAGGGTAAAACACTGCTGTCTATGTACATGGCTGGCACACAATGCACAGTAGGTCTCTGTGTTTACTGTTTGTCTCCCTATATGGTCACTCCAATATCAGCCCCCTCGCCCTGAGCTATGGGAGGCACTGTGCCATACAATAAGTCCCAACACTATAACATTCACTTATTACACAGCTCCCATGTTCAGCAGATATTACAGCCACTTGTCATTGTCAGAAGTGTTTGTCACCACAAAGAGACCTCCAATTGGTTTATTACTTATTATTACTGATAACACCACCTTTGCAGGCGGCATGTCTCACAGGCACCTCCTTACTGTCAATGTATGACCAGCTACGTAAAGAGGGAGCTATAAAAATTCAGGCTGTAAAGTTTGTGACTCCACCTGTTTGCAGAGTGGACTGGTGGAAATGTCAGTACAAACTGATTCCAGTGGATTTCTGAGCCCAAAGAATTGATTAAATGGGTGTGTGTGCAAGTGTCCTGCTCCCAGACTAACACAATGATGGGGTTAAGAGGGGGCTGATGACCTTGATAAGAAAGTACCATAAAGATAGTGTCAGAATGTAAGACAGAAAGAGAGAGACAGCACTACACCAAGATAGGAAAAGTGTTCAAATAAAAAACAGACTGACACAGTGATGTGAAAAACATTTCAGGGAAAAAGAGGATTAGATGGTCATTTTCTCAGTGGACAGTTATGTCACCATGTTAGGGGAGTGTACTGATAGTGATGGTGGTGTCCCTTTAGTCTTTAACTGAGCCTGATGGGTGCTAGTTTCTCCAATAAACCTTGACAGAAAGCAGACATTAAATGCTGCTGTTTCTTTAAGACACTGGGATCTCCCCTTGGGAGTAAAGCCTGCAGTGTACTTACAGCAGTGGCTATATGGTCCTGCCTCCATCACACAGGCGTTTGTCAGTGTGAGAAAGCATCCAGCTGAAGCAAAGACTGAACCACTGTGTGTCGACAAGGCCTGCTAACAAAGACGACCTTTCAGCACTCAGCAGTTTCCCCCTTCTCTCTTGCTTTTTGCAGCAACATTCACAGCAGTTTCAGATCCACTGACAGAGGATCTTGTGCACTGGCCTGCCATACATCTCTATCTCTGCTATCACGTGGTGGAGCAGGGTGACACTGGCATTCACCTTTGTCCCAGGTGCAGGCAGGCACCACCCACATGCTCCACTCTGCAAGTTGGTACACTCAGCACATAAAGGCACCAGCTCAACACTGAGTAATCACTATGTGCAGTCCTGCAGAGGCTGGCATCTACGATTCATTACGTTGCAACAAAAGGAGAGATTAAACTAGTTTAAATCAGCAAGATAACAAATCACTCTTTGCTATCTAAATAATGTTTCCTTATTGGCTTCCTGGTAGATCGACAACACCATCATCATTCAACCGATCACAAAGTAATAACTGACATACTTCCTTAGAGGTTCACTAAGACCAACAGTTAATCAGTTAAAAGTCTATTTGATTTTCATGACATGGGTAATCTTAAAGGGAGTGTAGGCTATATTTAAGTCTATATAAGACCTGGAATGATTAATTGTTCAAGTGACAGTCAGTCAACAGAAAATGAATAGCCAACTATTATGATAATGTATTAATCTTTAAGTCATGTATCAAGCACAAAAGGCCACACAGTTTTTGGTTTCAGTTTCTAAAATGTAAGCAGTTGCTTGTTTTCTCCTTTTTTATACAATTATAAATTAAATATGTTTGGTTTTTGGACCTTTTTTACTATTTTCTGACATTCAAAGACAGAATGTTTAGTTAATTAAAAGAGATAATAATTAAGAGATTAACCAATGATCAAAATTCTGATTAGCTGCAGGCATCCATAATATACTACTTTCTATCACAGAAAATAAGATTTGTACAATTCAATATTTTCTTTTATTCTAATCCAATTAAAATTAGATCCTATTACGCTGTACAACATACTTCCCAGTCATATACATTGCCAACAATTACTTAAGATATTATCTGTAAGTGAGCAGTTACCACTGAAGTGGTCGATAGACGACGTAGGAGACACTACTCATGTCAAGCATGTGTTAGCAGGTGCTCATAGATAACAGGGCTGTTATTTGTGTTAGTCCATAAGGAAGAGCTCAGTAACAGCCTCTGACAAGACACAAGCACTTACTGGACGGGCAGTGACATTCACTGGGTTACCCCAGGGAGCTGTGAGATCAGGGACAGACAGAAACATGTGGACAGACAACTGTGCTAGAGTCTGGGTTAACCCGAGAATCGACGAGGGAGAAACCCTCTCCATGTCAAGCATAATAACTCCAGTGCACAGGCTGAAAGCTACTTAAACAATAAGATCCAAATTTGTCTAGTTCATGTTGGAAATATAAGCCTAAAATGGATAGCTATTGTGAACATAAAAGGAGGCAATTAGAGTCGTTGTAGCACTGAAAATACAATTAACACCAAGAAAACATGAATCGTCTGAAATAAGTTCTCAAGTGAAAATCCTAAATAAACCCGTGTCCTCACAATCAGGCCCTACTATTAGGTGGGCCTTGTTGTGCATGTTGACACCATTAGCACACTTCCTCCTCTCACTATTATAAATTCAGATAAACGCTGGGTCCAGTGGGCCACAAGATCCATGGAGCAGTGTTATGGCTCTAATGCCAGATCCAGATATAGCTGGACACCATGGGGATAAAAATACCCAAACAGATGGGAGGGTTCACAGGCAAGGGGGGAGAGGCAGCCAGCGCAACTAGAGATTTCAGAGCAGAGGAGAACTGCAATTACAGCTGTTTGCTAACCTCTGCCTTCTATGTGGTTAGCAAAGCCTTCAGTGGATGCCCGTTCAGAGATAATGACCTCGCTGGGAGATACGATGTGGTGGAGATGACGCCAAGCCCACCCATCAGCTCCAGTATGACTGCTTAACTGGAGTTTGAGTTAGGTCTTGTTTACATTAAGGCACTGTCAGAGAGAAATAAAATATGTCTGCCAGTGATCAAAGCGCTGCAAGTGGTAATACATTTATAGCAAAGATGTGACGAGCAAAGTTGATGTGCAAAAGGAAATGGTTGAGCAGTCACTGGCTGGCCTAGAATCTAACAATCAGAAAACAAACAGGCCTTGACATTTCATGTGGTTTTTCACAGCCTGTCTAAATGCTACTAAACCAGTGGCTTTGAAAAAAAAGGTTCATGCTGACACAAAACAAAAAGACACAGTAAATTATTGATTGCTCATAGGGCCTGGTGTGGGCTTATTAGAGGGAAAGCTTCCACAGGGATTGACATTATCTCCACTGACTGAGGAAAATGTTGGATAGGTATACAGTAGTCTGAAATTTTAGCTTTTATAAAGAAGACTTAACATTATACAAACATACAATGCATGAATTTCACTGCAGAGGACAGCAAGTTAGCCTTGCTATTCTTGTTTAGAACCACCATGAGGAATAAATATGTTATAGTTGAAAAATACAAAGTGGACTTTAAGTTTGCCGTCTTTCTGGAGTGCTGTAAAAGGAAGAGATGCCTGTTCTGTAAAGAAAAACATCAGTCAAGACTTCTTTGCCTCTTTGATAGAGACAAGCAGAGAATGGTTGACTCATTAACAGTACATGGGGCCAAGCTGTGGGAGGAGGAGGTGGGGGACAGTTCTTATTTACTTACTGTGTCTGACTCTATTGGGTAAAAGAGTCAACTGCACTAGGAGAGTCTGCCAAACATGTATATAAACTTTTAACAAAAATTTAACGGTAAACAACAGGTAAGTAGGATTCTTCAGGATGTTGATTAGATCAGTGGTGTGGTGCATACGTGGAATTGTGATTTCATATTTCTTTGTTACTTCACCAACCCTAAGGACGCACTTACCAATTTGATGGCCACATATTCGTTAGTATAGAGATTTTTTCCCAACCGCAGCTCTCCAAAGTTCCCGCAGCCAATTTTTTTACCCACACGGAAGTTTGGGCCAACCATAAGAACTCCAGAATTGGTCCCTGAACTCCGGCCCCCATGTCCAGTCCTGCTGCCTGCTGTCTTAGACATCTTTTTCCCTTCCTCTGTCTCTCCCTTGCCCCCTCTCTTATCAAAATCCATAAGCTTGTGATACCCTGGCCTCTCCACTGTTATTCTCCAGCCATGCAAACCATAGAAATTCCAATAACAACGACAGAGGATGCTTTTGGGAGGGGGTGGGAGACAAAATTTCGTAGGACAGAGGAAAGGTGTTGCTGTTAAAATGTGCGGTGGCTCAGTAGACACTTTAAACGAGCTGAAGTGCCCCGTGTGTCTATCAGACAGCTCTTCTGCTGAGTGCTTCCCTTTTTTTCTTCGTGTTCCTTGTTTACCAGAGGGGCCGTCTTTCTTGTGTGTTTCTCCAGCTCCAGCCTCAGAGTAGCATGTCCCTGCCTGAAGAATAGGCAGGTTGTGCTAGGATGTGCCCACAGACGCACATACAATACTAGTCATAAAAAAGCACTCGGAAACCCAGCTACTGCATCCACAAGGCCACTTGGGAACATCTTCTGGAGTGCCTCATTTCTTCTGGTCAGCCTTCAGTGACACAGTGGACATTCTCCATGTTGCAGGGCCACAGCAGACGACGGAGAGAGCACAGCGATGAGAAAGAGAAGTAACTGATGAGTTTGATGTCAGCTGTATATCTGAAAAAGCAAATGACAGACAGAATTCAGTTTGTTTTCTGTATAGCCTAAAACAAGACTGTTAATCTGTCACAAATAATAAACTCAGTTGTTATTTATTCTTACAATGTCTTCTTTATTGTTTAAAGATTTATAAAATAAAGAAAACAGAAAACTGTTATCTGTGTTTACTGTAAATAAGATACCCTCTCAGTAGCTATCTCATTCTACACTTACAATGAGCATAATCTGTGAAGCAATCACGATAAGCTAAAATATTGGAAAACTTCATCAATCATTATCTCTTCTCATAACACTTCGAGGCCACGAAGAGATTAACATTTTTAGAATAAAACTTTAACCTTTAACTTGAAGATCAAATTATGTCTACTGTGGCTGTTCCTTACTACAGCTGAAATGAGATCTTGCTCCAGACCGGCGCAAAGCAAATTCAATAAAGCAATCAATACAGGCGGAAATATTCCACAGTGGACCTCAAGCATGAGAAAAAAAAGATCTCTTTTACAATTAAACCTATTTTGTGAAAGCCAAAAACACTGTCTTAAAGGGATTCTGGAGATCTCAAAGTTTTATTTCTATAGACAAGACAAATGTATCTAATATTGTTGAAATGCTGTTGAGCTAAGTTTCAGACTCAATCGTCACAGCTTTTGCAGATGTGTAGCTCCTCAGATAAATACAAAAGATCTGCACACTTCTTGTACTGTGTATGTCCAAGAGGTTATAAGGATTATAAACAAAGTACAAGTTAAAAAAAGACAAGATATGAGACGAAGCCATACACCTCAACAGCAGGAATGCCGGGCACAAATGACGTCAGTCAAAACCATAAATTCAGTTTTCTTTGGATGTGTAACTTGACCATCTCTGTGCAGCTTTCTGCTAACAATCACATGCAGACTTCTCTGTCCAGAGAGGCTCTCCTAACTCCCCTATGTCTTTGATCTAAGACGTTGGTGGTGCTGAAGAGAGCTGCAGGTAATGCAGGCACTAGCGATGGGCAGCTACTCTTTCCTATGGAAAGGCACTTACACGGATCAATGACTGCTGTAATGCCTCATCTCATCATAACATTTGCATCATTGGGAAGAATATTATTGGAAGGATTTGGATAGGGTCTGGTCTACAGCTAGCTCAGCTGCATCTATCAGACTAAGAACGAATAGAGCAATCACAGGACTGAAATACAGAACTATCACATTATGATGATAATCGAGCACTGTTTTATGTAATTTTCTATATAAAAATCATCAGCAGATGACACTTTTGTGATTTGAACCTGTGCTACAGAGAGTTTGTTCCACTAACACCTGAGGAAATGACATTTTCTTGAGAAGGCAAAGCTACATTAAAATCACACTAGCTATTGAAGTCTGAGACATTTTGAGTTGTGTGTGTTAATCAATAAACAATGACACAACCCATAAAAATCCACTTAAATCTTGAGTATGTCTGTATTCTCACACTACTGCAGTCAGCATACCTGAGAAAAAGAACAAATGTATAGACCATATAACGTTATGCCACAGATTATTACACTGTAGTGTCTTCCTTCTGGCATGACGCAAAGCAATAATTGCTGTAAGACGTGAGAAGAGACTAGACTACCTGGTCACAATATTTGACAGTGCAATAACCAAGGTAGGTAAAAGCAAAGTCAAATGATCAACAACTACCAAAATGGCAAAGTACACTAGGACAAGCACTGCATTTGTCAAGGTGACCCAAAGAACTACACTGGCCCATGCTTTTAAGACAAGTATGATAATGTTTGAATATATGAAAGGACAGGTGTCCTTGAAAAACTTTCAGTCTCAGGTAACTTTTTGGCCATGATGGCCCACATGTCTAGACTGTCTCATTTCAGGAAGTTGTGTTTTGTTTTTCATGTCAGCTGCTGGACATAGCTACCAAGTTGTTTACAACATACTTGACTGAGTGGTCATATATCCACGTTTAAAAGGTGGCCATTTAAAATACAGAGACAAAAAACATGTGAATAATACGTCGCCAAAATAAAACCGTAGGTTCTAACGTCAGTTTGCTGCAATTAACGTTGTAGTCGATACAGTCTGCTGGTATTAACACGACGCAAGACGATTTTAAACGTTAAAAATATGAATCCCAAGTCCAACAAAGAGCCTCAAATAGACGACAAACAGTTGTACCCGGACCAGATTGATACATTTTCCTTGCGCTTGGCACAAAATACCAAAATATTAATGCTAGCTAATAGCTAGCTGGCTATCGAGTGGTGGTTGGCAGCTGTCATTTAGCGGTTAGTTTCGGGTGATTCAAAGTAACGTTACCTGCTTTCTCCCTTTGGTAGCACGAAGTTTGTTTCACGGTACGAGATGAGAAAAGGTTAATAAAGTCTTACAGGCAAACCCCGTCGATAAGTGTCTTTAGAAAATCCAGGGTCAACGTTAACATTACACTAGCTGGTTCGGCAGACAAGGCCAGATACTCTCAGGCTATCTTAGCGTTAGTTAGCAAGCTCGAGCTAGCTTGATATGTTTCAATCGTAGCCAGTTAGTTTCTGTCTCCCGTTTACCGGTGGTATATCTATGATAACAGTATTATGGGTAAATTAATATTAGGGTTGACGATTATCTTTACGTTGCAGCCAAATCGAAATGTCACATAGCAGCTAGCCTAGCTTGCACCTAACAGAAACACCGTTTCTCTTGGCCCAACGCCTGATAAAAAAAAAACAGCTAACGATGTAACGTCAGCTAATCTGTTAACAACACTACCATAAGAACACAAGCTAGCTAACCCTTAGCGAACTGATGCGAATTGAACAGGTCGAAGCAGGACAGAACATAAAATATTCATTGATTGTCATTCCCTGTGCTACATTAACCTGGTTAGTTAGTAAATGCTTAATAACTGAGAAATAACAACGTCCCAAGCGACGTTGTAACTAGTTAATGTCACCGACCGGAGTAACGATATGATAAAACGGATCGTTGTTTCACCTGGGAGTATCGTTTTTAGAGTCCAGATTCCAGCTATAGCCATTACCCTGACCACTGCCGGGCAACTCCTTAATCCTCAACAACCGACTGCACACCAACGGCAGCCTGGATCTCTTACCGCTTAGCTCACTAGCTAGCCATTTAGCAAGCTAGCACACGAAACATTAGCAATAGCGTAAATGTACGGCGGGACGGTGTCTTCAACACACAACAGTTACTAATACATTTCTGTTGGCGAAGGAAAGCGTGTTACCTTTAAATCTCAGCTATCGAAACGTAGTCGAAGTCATGGTTCTTCGCTTGAGGGTATCTTTCTCATTTGGTTTCTCTTGCCCTCAAGTTGCTATGATTTTGCTGTTGTCTCTTTAAGCCTCCCTCAGCTGCCGATACCCAGGCACAGCGTCATGCTGGCTCACTGCTGTGTGATACGCTGAAAAACTGACGTAACTGCTTTGGGGAATAAAGCAAAACATCAGGCGTGCGTAGCTCACTGAGTAGCTGCCAAATGACCAATAGATACGATGGTGTGAGGACATTCCGATATCTTCAACCTACGCAATAACATTATATAGTTTTCTAATTTAACATACATTAGGGGATTATTGTCTTAAATACAAATATGTTTGTTTTTGTTTTGTTTTTGTATTTTGCCAGGTGTATCCCGAGTGTGACCACATGCTATATTATGAGTCAACAGAGGTGGAAGAAGTACTCAGATCTCAATACCACAGTAAAGAAACACTCTGTGGCAAGATAAGGTCATCCGTTTGTAATTTACTTCATTAAAAGTGCAAAAGTATTGGCATAAAAACACACTTAAAGTAGCAAAAGTAAAAGTACTCAGTATGCAGAGCAATTTTTAAGATATTATTGGATTGTAATTATTGATACATAAGTGTGTGTGAGCATCACTTTAATGCTGAAATTGGTAGCAATGGAGCTAATTTGAACTGCTTTACACCCTGCTGGGTAGCTTGTTAATTTCCCCCCTGAGCATCAAAAAAGTTTTATCTTCATCAAGGATATTACTTTATGATTTATTGATTATATTTTGTATTACTAATTTGAATCAGCAAAATTATCAAGTATATGTAGCAGAGTAAAAAAGTAAGATATTAGCCTTTTGAATTGTAGTGTAAAGTAACACAATAAAGTAGCATTAAATGGAAATGTAGGCAACTTAGTTACCTTCACTGTGAGTCAATACTTCCTGTCACATGCACTAACATCTTCACCACACACCAAAGGCTGGCAGTTCCCACTTTGTTGTATTTTACCACATCAAATGATTTTGTTCAGGTGCAAATGTTATAGCCTATGCTGCCAGAGGACCCAAAGGTGAAATCTTAATGTAAAATTTAAATCAAATGTATTCACTGACTATTAAAGTTTGTTCATCCTTTCTATAGATTCAGCAAAATGAGGACATGCACACTGAATATTTCATCCATAAAGTAAAAATGTTGATGAAACCAAATGTAGAGCTGAAATAATTGAATTTCTTACTGGTTAGTTAACCAACGGAAATTATTTAATTATGTTTTTAGGTAGATAGATACCTTATTAATCCCAAAGGAAATTTAGGCATCCCATAGCTTATTATACAACACATACAAAAACACAGATACACAAAGGGAGAGAGAATGTAGACATAAGAATAAAGACATGTGAATAAAAACAATAAAAAATGCAGATAATTCACTTGTTCCAACTCGTCAGATGTGAATTTTTACTGTTTTCTAAGTCTTTTATAATCACAAATATGAATGTGAATACCTTTGGGTTTTAAACTTTTAAGACAGAACAAGTGATATAAATATGTTGACTTAGGCTCCAGGGAATTTTGATCAGTGTTGTTTTACTTCTTTTCAACAGTTCAGTCTCAATAAATCAATGAAACAAGCGACAGAATAATTAACATGAACATAATTATTAGCTGTAGCCATGATCTAATTCACATCCAAGGGATTAGTGCTGGAGAGGCAATACGACAGGTCCCTGATTCAGGAGCTGAAAAATATACCCATTTAAAAAAGAATAAAGTCCATTTACCTTCACAGACCTTTTTTCCTTCAAATATTTGGTCTCTGTCAAACAAAAGCTTGTTCCTGTCTCATTGCTGCCCACATGATTTAGAAGCTTTCTGTGAGAAGTCTGGCTCTTTTTTCACGTTGGCTGTTTGCTTTCTTATATTTTAAGAACAGTTCCCATAACACCAAAATTCATGTAAAATTTGACAACTTACATAAGGAGATGAACCACTTTGTGCTGGCAGTGCTTCAAAGTTACAACATGTTTTTTTAATATCTTAAAGACCTTTACAGGTATCAGATTTGGGCTGGGCAACATGGTTGAAATCAATATCAGAGTATTTTTATACAAATATTTAAATATATCATGGTATATGCAAAATCACAGAGTAATCAAACAGACTAAAGTGATAGCATGTTACGACCATATCATACGATACATTTCCACCATGGATGCGTTACTGAATGGACCTACTGAACGCAGGCCCATGTGGGGGCCCAAAGTGTTGGAGCACCCTGCCCTTCACCTGCAAAATGTCACTTGAGGAGGCACTTACTGACCAGGAAGAGACTCAAAATGATCACAAAAAGATGCAAATGAACTGCAAAGAGACACAAAATAACTACAAAAACGGCAACACAGCCACAAAGAGACACAAAACCACAAAGTCTGTGTCACAAAGTCTTCTTGCTCTTGTGTAGGAGAGGTGGTGCAGCCTTTTGCGTATCTGTGTCCAAGGGCCCATTGTCTTATTATCCGCCCATGAATTCCTCTGTTGATAAATGATAACACCGAATCATCACCCAGCCTTACACCATGCATATTTCTTATAAAGAGACCTCTGAATGAGAAAAGATATATACTACTACTATCACTACTTAACCTCATTATAAATTTAAAAGTAAAAAACAAAACAGAGACTTCGGAGACTAATAATTTTATTTCACATTTCTTTGTGGCAGTAGTTACAATGAGGAAATTCCCTTAACTTCTTTTTCCGTCATTATCACTGTGTAGCTACTTGTCAGTGAAGCCAGTTAAATAATGCTGAAGGACACAACAAAATCTTTAAATGTGGTGTTTTATGTTGCTTGTGATGGATTAAACAACAGCCTCCTTCAGGCAAACTCATACCACTGGCAAACTAAAACCAACCTGTAGGTGTTAATTAAATCAGACCGAAATTAGACTTGGACGCGTGTGACTGTACAGCTTTACATCTCTTCAGACAAGTAGGTATTCAATAAAGCTCTCTAAATAAACATTATATTCTGTCCTTAGTCAGGTTTACAAGAACAAGTCCCTCTCTTCCTCATCTTTTCCCACACAGGGCTGCTTCAGGTGTATCTGTGTCCACAAGGAGCAGAGATCTGGGGCCGAGGTGTACTGGTCTACAGTTACAGCCCCAGGTGAGGGTGAGGCACACCTTTACTGGAACAAGCAGTCTGAAGGGAGAGGCTACAGTTTTTAGTAACTGACGATGGATGAGCCCCCAGGGCTGAGCTGTGCTGCTGTATGATGGGCCAGAACAAAGGGGGAAGGGCAAGGTCAGTGGACAGCACTCCTACAACCGGCTGGTGAGGCGGGTGGCTGTAGCGCTCCCCTGTCATGAAGGGGAAAAGCGGAGGGGAGTGAAGGCGGAGGGGGCACCGTGTTACATCAGAGTCTGAAGGAGCAAGAGGTGTGCAAATGTCCCTAGTTTTATCCACATGAGGGGGAGGAGGGGGAGGACAGCGGTGAGGAGGAGGGAGGTTTCTGTCAGTGTGTGATGCGGTGATGTCCTGTTTGTCTTCAGTCCTGACTTCCTCCTGTCCCACCATGCTGCGATGTGGTGCCTTCTCCAGACTCTGGTCTCTGGAGAGCGGGGAGCACCTCTGACCTTTACGAAACTTTGCCCTTCTGTTCTTGAACCACACCTGGGCAAGAGAGGGTAAAAGAGCAACGATGAATTGATTTATAAGGCACAATACATACCCAAGGTAGTTACAAACATTACAACTTTAAAAGGAAAGAAACTTGTGTATTATATTACTGGATAGAAATATTGCTATGTTACAAGTGCATCATTTTAATGTTGTGGCTGGTAAAAGTGTAGCTAATTTTAATTGCTTTATTAACAGATGGGTAATTTAATCTGTAATAATAGATCATGATTTACTGGTTGATTATATTTTGTTTTAATAATTTGAATCTGCAAACTAAAGCTTTTAAATTGATATGGTGGAGTGAAAAGAAAAATATTGCTCTCTGAAATAAGTTAAAGCAGAAGAAAATGAAAAACGGAAATTCTAAAGTAAGGTACAAGTACCTCAAAATCATACTTAAGTACAGTACTTGAGTCAAAATAGGCAACTTAGTTACTTTCCACTGCTACAAGTACAGATTTCCTGTGCTCTATAATTCCTTAAAATAAAAATATTTCTGTTCATTCACATGATTCACTTTCCTGGCCTTGTTAAAGTTACATGTCTGAGAATCTGTATCAATATTAAAAGGCTTTTTATTCATGCTCAGCTCAGTATTTACATAAATTACCAACTACAAATATTATTGGTTTCAGCAGGTTTTACAGTCACGTGTGCTCTCACCTGAATGCGAGCCTCAGGCAGGTTGATGCAGACAGCCAGCCTCTCTCTCATGCCGACATCTGGGTACTGAGTCTGCTGGAAGGCTTTCTCCAGAGCCTGCAGCTGCGACACTGTGAACGCTGTGCGGCTGCGGCGCTGCTTCTGCTGGTTGCCGTACCGAGCCTCCAGGATGAGCTCTGGGCAGCACAGAGAGAAACAAACAGTCAGCACCAAAATACTTTAATATACTGAGTCAGCAGCAAGTTCTCTCCAACTCACTGTAATAAGGAGCATGACAGGGAAGTTATTTGCTTTTTAGGCTACTTCCATATTTCTGTGTTGTTTTTCTGTGTTATCAGGGATGCAGCAGAGGTTTGCTGCTTCAACTTGGTTTCGACTTTTACTTGAAAAAGCAAAAAATCTGTAAAGTATGAATTTATGGGAGGCTCTACAGTAGTTGTATCAGGTGGATGCCAGATATAAGCAGTGGAGGAAGAAGTACAAAGATTACTTTAATCAAAGTAATGATACTAAACATGAAAAAATACTCCAGATAGTCCAAAATAAGTCAACAGAGTGCACACATCTGGAAGTAGCATTGCAGTGTTGGAGCTGGTTGAAATGGAGCTTGCTTTAACTAATTCATATATTGCTGAGCAATAAAATCCCTTTAAAACAGCATATTTCTATGTATAAAATCTGTAGTTGCAAAGCAACCAGTGAAAGAAGAAGTACTCAGACCTTTTACTTGGGTGAAAGTATCAATACCACAGTGTAGAAATACTCTGGTACGAGTGAAAGTCCTGCATTCAAATGTTTACTTCATCAAAAGTACAAAAGCATCTGCATCAAAATATACTTAAAGTACCAAAAGCAAAAGTATTTATTATACTGAATGGTCCATTTCAGAATAATGTATTCAATTATATAAATGTATTATAAGGGTTGATGCATTAATGACGTCATCACTTGTATGTTGTAGCAAGGAAAACTAGATCTGATTTCAGTTGCTTAAATTGCTGGATACTATAGCTTGTATTTAACTGCTGAGGATATATTAACTCGAAACTAGAGTTGTCAGATACATGTGGTGGAGTAGAATAAACATTAACATAGTCCTGGACAAGAGAAAACCATTTTAAATCTCAGTCTAAACCGTGACATTAAAGTTCCTCAGTGCCACAGGACGATGCTGACCCACCTGCCAGTCTCTCGGCCACAGAGAGGGTGTGCACTGTGGGGCTGGCTGCAGAGTAAACGTGGTACTGCTCCGCCATCTGGTGGTGCAGGTCGAACAGCATGGAGTTAACACCGTGGAGGGGATACACACCACCACCACCCCTAACACCACCGCTAACACCGCTGGACGTCCCGCAGAAATTCAAGGAGTTCATATTGAATCTAAACAAACAGTAAGACACATTTTACTGACTAAGAGGTACATTTTTTTAAACTCGTAGCATTAGAATATGGAGAAGAAATGTAGGATGCGCCCACTGTTAAACCCCACGTAAAGTTTCTAGAACTTTCTAAATACACCTGTTAAAGGACATAATTATTAGATCAAGGACAATTGATAAATAAAGATGTTATTATCTGTCAATCTGATTAATTGTTGGAATGAGAAACCAATTAATATCTGTGGCAGAACATAAATTATTTTTAAAGGGACCAACATTTTTTGTCATTGCTCCCTTATCTAGTTTTGTTTCAGACATTGTTCAGATTGTGAACTCTGTGAAATCTGTTGGAAAAGTATTATCGTTATCATTATTACTACATTCCCTACGAATTGGGCGACATTTCCTCTCAAGCTATAAGTTCCGTTTGGACCCAGCACCCAATTTTGCACCTGTTTTGCATCTTATATCCATAAAAACAGCTTTTTAAGCACAGATATTACAAGTCACAAATCAAATGTCATTGATTCCCATCAAACACAATAATTCTCCCCCAATTCAGAGCTTTTATTCTGTGATGAAAACATGTTAAAACCCTCTGTCCGCCCAGGTGTTGCAGTGTCCTTGGCTGTTTACCTGAGATCCAGAGCGTGAGATCCAGGTGCGCTTTTACGCACAGAGGTCTGAAGCTGCCGAGTTGTGTAGTCCAGTATTTCCTAGTCCAGTTTTTTGCCTTATATCCTCGCACACCAGCGCTCTTTGTCGTGGCACAGATCTAATTCTCCGAAACCATTCTCACCCACGACTATTTAAGAAGCATTTACCCAGGCTCCCCTCAGCCATTAGCCAATAGAAAGAAAGGTATTAGCCGGGATTAGGTGGGATGAGGGAAGAGAGGGGGGTTGCAAGGAGCTCAAGTTTTTGAAACTATTGAACTTGAGAGATTTATGCCAAGGATCCCCCTATAAGCGAGCGTTTCATTCCCTCCCGTTAAAACAATTAAAACAATGTGGTCGGCTAATCTCCGAGGCAGGACAGATTAAAATAACAGCCTTTGATTGTGCTCTCCTTCTCAGTCCTCTTTCTCCCAGACCGCTGGCTTTGACAGTCTCCCCTCGGAGGGGGTTTTTCTCTAAGGGTTTGTTTTGCTAACAGGCACCATATTTTGCCCATAAACTGTCACCATGTGAAGTTAATCTGAACCCTCCTCAATGAGAACTATTTCCCTAAAAATCCAGCTGAGCTAAATTAGAAGTCTTCCCAGGAACAGAAAACAGGAAAAACATCAAATCATCACCACCGTGAAGTCCTCTAATCTTCATCAACATCACTTCTGGTACATTTTATAAACCATGCTCATGTGCTGGAAAGTAACTTAATTACAGTTTTTAGGTTGGGTATTTCCATTTTATGCCACTTTATCTTCTAATTTAGAGCTTTTTACTACAGTTATTTGACTGAAGTTACTTTGCAGCTTTAGATTTTACCCACACAACATCCATCTGCACAGTATACTGCAGCTACTATACTATTCACCAGCCTCCACTTATGGGTGCTTCATCACAGGAAGAGTTACAGTTGTTGACACATGCATGAATAAAACACTTATATGTACTTATAAATACATTATAGATTGTTATAACCCATTTACCCAAATGTTTACATACTGTTTATAAATGCTAGTGTCGTTAAAGTGCTCACTCTTATTCAATTACTTGACCTAATTACAGTTTATGGGTTGAGCATTTCCACTTCATGCTGCTTTGTACTGCTACTCCGCTACATTTTTAAGTTGTTGTTTTTTTTACTACATTTATCTGACAGGTTTAGTTAGTAATTACTTTCAGATTCAGATTTTACCTACCAAACATATAATCTTATAAAATATGGTGTATTGTTTTAAATTATACTGCCCAGCTGTATTTAAAGTAGGTAACTACATAGGTAAGTAGGTCAGACTATTATTTTTAGGCAGCAATACTTGTGCAGCTCCTGAGTCCAAGACAAATTTCCCTGTGGGGACAAATAAGCATGTTGTATCGTACTGTATCGTATCGCATCGTACCGTATCATATTGTGTCGTATCATATCATATTGTATCGTATCGTATCGTATCATAACAGTGTTTAATTAAAATATGAAAATGCTCAAGTTTGACTGTTGGTCCCTTGTCCATTTAGTACCACAGTTGTTCTGGAGCTTTTGATCGTATCACATGACCTTCCTCCACAGATGGAGTTTGCCTGATTGTCATAAAATTGTAGATGTTTAAATTTCCTTATTTTCCTCTGTGGACTTCTTGTCTATTTTTGTTGAGTTCAGATGAGTCAACATGGATGAAGAGTCATTGAGTCAAGTGCTCAGAAAAATGAACATCTGCAACACCATGACTCCCTCTGCTGAGGAAGCTCATGTGATATGATTGAAAGCTCCAGAACAGCTACTAACTTGAGATTATTTTGTCAGAGGTACTGTTTACACATTAATGCATTAGTAACCATATTTAAACACTATCACAATCTGGAATGCACAGTTTTGCAGACTAAGTACTTTTACTTTGGATACATAACTATATTTTTACAAGTAACTAAGTACTGAGCATTTATTCAAGTTCTGTACTTGAATTCAGTTTTGAGGTACTTGTATTTCCATTTTATGCTGCTTTATACTTATACTCCACTACAGTCCAGAGGGAAATAATGTACATTGCACTACACTACATTTATTTGACAGCTTTAGTCACTTTTCAGATTCAGATTAATGGTGTTGAAAATTATGATCAATTAAATCATGATGCATTCTCCAGAGGTGTAGACTCGAGTCAGACTCAAGTCACAAATCTGATGGCTTTAGACTCGACTTAACAAAAACAAAAAAGACTTGAAACTCACCTTGAACTTAAACACCAATGACTCGTGACTTCACTTGGACCATTTGACTTGAACATACCTGATACCTTCCTCCAAGCTCAAAGATTTTAAAGTATATTATTGAAAAAGTGTGCCACATTTGAATTCATCTCCCTTCATTTCCCAAATTCATTTTCAGCAAATCGAAACTTATTTCCCCAGACCAACTTTGTTTGAACCAATCTGACAGCGTCCATTCAAGTTTCAGGAGTGAACCATGAGGAACTAACATTACATGACTTACACTGACACAAGTTGGAAAATATGAAAGAAAAAGTAATTTTATTTATAAACAAAAACTATGCAGTGGTCAACAAAAACAAACTGCAGTATGCAAAACGTGAGGATCGAAAATTACAGAGACGCAACAACTCGTTTCAACAAACATATACACATTTCTGAAAAGCATTAATGTTTTTGTAAATTAAAATATATTTACTGTGATGTTAAAATAGCACTACATTTTACGATTTGTTTAGGACATTATAAGTTTATGACTAAGGATTTGAGTGCATAGATTTACTTGTGACTTGCAGAGCAATGACTTGGTCATCCTTCTGTGTTTTCTTGTAGGTTAAGGTCAGATAAGCCATTACTTATACCTAGAGGTAAATTTACAAGCTACATAGCAGATTAAGTACATAAAGTAGTTAAAATTAGCTCCACCGTTACAAGCTGAGTACTTACTTTTGATACTTTAGGTAGATTCTGATGTAAATACTTTCACACTTTAACCTGAGTAAAAAATTGAATGCATTATTTTTGCTTTGCATGTTACAAAGCAGGGTATTTCTTCATCATAGCATTACTACTTTTACTCAGGTAAAAGGTTTGAGTACTTCTTCCATTACTGATTTCCCATTATGCTAAGTCCACTGCAGTCAGTTTGATTTATATAGCCCAAAAATATATCATAATCAAAAAATGTGGGACGACAGTATGTAATTATTAGTTTCAAGGCATGTTTACTTTATATCTTTATGTTAAGTTTACTTAAAAAGTAATTGTATTCATTTAATTTCGTAGTTTGCAACATAAAATTTAGACTTCCTGGTGGTGAAGTTCTCTAAGATGATGTTTTGCAGTGCGTACGACTTGTTGCATATTAAATTGTTGTTGCACAGCCATTTTCCTTCTTTCACTCTCAATTCACATTCTCATCTAACAAGCAAGTTTTACTGCATAAATAAGATGCTACAGGTACATTCCTCCACCCTGACCAACTACACATGAAGAAGTTGCTTATTTGTGTATTAATAAACAAGATAAACATGGGAGATGTCTCGACAGTTGTGTGCACAAATATTCGTGGTTCACTTCTTCCTCTCACACTTGCACACAATCAACTGCTCAGACTTCCAAAAAATGTGAAAATGTTTGTGCTCTTTTTTTCTCCAGGCTCTTTTTTCCTCCTCCTTTCGCCGTTCTTGGCTGTCAAGCTATATTAGTGTCCGATAGAAATAAGTCATTTAGAAGAGGCTCTGTCGGCCAGCCCCTCAGCCCCACTAAAAGCTCCAGGATTAGGTCCCAGAGGCCTTTGTCTCCGCAGCCCGCAGGATTAGGGGAGATTTACTGCGAGGAGAGAAAAAAAGTAGTTATTTCATGGCACTTTCATGATGAAACCTGGCCAAAGCTGTGTTGGCTGGGGGGATTAGAGGCACACAAAGAGTGTGGTTGTGTGTGACCCTCCCCATCCCAGAGCCGCCACCACTGACTCACTCACCGCCCCCTCCTCCTTCCTGGATCATTTCCCCTTCTGCGGGCCAAGCAGGGCTTCACCTCCTACCCATCAAGACGACCAAAGTTCAGTCTAAATGAGTAATGGCCTCTTCAATTAGCCCTGTCAGCCCGAAACTTGTTGACTGACTACATCAACCAGTGAGCTCTGAACAACACAAACATCATATTCCATTAAGTCAATCAGGAACTCTGTGAATTCAAAGAGAGGAGCGGGTCTTGGTGCAGCAGGTCTAATCACCAGGATGTGAGTGTTTTGCATTAAAGACTTAGGTGCAGAGGTAAATGAGAAGTTACTGGATTTGAGTCCCTCCTGTAGTGTTTAAAACCGCTTAAAGGGAGTTATCCTGCTCTTAGAGGATCCACTTACACATGCAAGGATTACAGTGAATAAAAGACAAAAGGCTAAGTCACATCGCTGACAACAGTCTCACCGCTGAGCAGGTGGAAACTCGCGCAGGTTTATTAACTGTTGTCACATCACATGAGGGAATTACTGTGAGAAAATGACAATGTGAATGGTGACTGTCAAAACATTCAGTCTTTATTCTGCCTGATGCCAAATAACATGAAGTTATTAAAGTTCAGCTAATAAAAGACTTGTCACATATTTTCCTGTAGTGTTGCAAACATGGGCTGAATTGACTGCAAAACATTTGATACCAGGTGATCATCAATAATGGTTACTAAACATTTAGTAACCCAGCTGTAAGTCACTTATTTCTACAGAGGGGCTGCTAATAATAACTAATAAACATTTTCTAAGTGTGTCCAAATTACTTACTTGAGTTCAAGAAACCCGGCGAGCATTCAGGATTACCAACATTTATTACTGCATAGAAAAGATAAACAGCTGCAACAAGAGTTTTCACAACTTGACAATCCAAATGTTTTTCCTATTAATGGATTGTAACTGATCTATAAAGGAGTAGTAAATTATCTATCAACCAAGCTGAAAGTTACAGCTAATAAAGGCGCAGTGTGTAGGATTTAGTGGCATCCAATGGTTGGGCTGCAGAACTGAAACTTCTCCCGTGTGCCAAGCATGTAGGACAATGGGGGCCCATTGTGGCCCACAGACCAATTTTAAATGGCCCTTGGCTTGTCTTTCAAAATATACTATATGTGGCCCACCACATGATATCCGTTAATCAAGCCAATTGACTTTGTATTTGCTCCTTTGACCTCACGATGGCAGGACTTTGATACAGGTGGTAGACAGGCACCAAGTAGGCAGGCAGAACTGATGTGTTTTCATGAACAGATGGTAAACAAGCAAACAGTTACCCAACAGCAGACATTTTCTGCTAGGTAGCAGACATGGCCACAGCAAAGAAACATAAAGTGGACAGTGAGGGCAGTGGAAGGCTAAATAACTTGTCATTGAAAGATGAAACA
>JAPZEB010000021.1:11131174-11158650 GCA_029783705.1 Chaetodon striatus | reverse complement strand
GATTGCATAAGGGCTACAACATTTAACTGTAGGATTGCAGTTATATTCTCACTGCAGACAGGTTTTGGTGTCTGATGCCACCCAGTGGACACTTTTACATTTAGACCTTTAAACACGTGCTCTCATCAGAGTTTTGGCATGTGAGGTTTGAGTCTCGTGTGACTTTCAGCTGCCAAGAGTATCTGCAACAAACACCTGCAGGTTTGACATCTGAGAACCTGCCTGGTGGCCCGAGGCCCACTGTGTGCTATGACACAGACTTGATAATGCTGGAGTCACCAGCAGGCGGTTACTGTATCTAGTTCATTTATAAGTGTGTGTTTTTAACTTTTATACACACAGTACTGAGCCCCAAATTTATTTTAACACCTGAAATGCTCTTAAAAATATAGAAATTACTCTCGGAAACAGAAAAAATGTATTTCTGTCATTGTAACATTTGTACATCATACCTTCTCTGCCCAAACAAAAAAACATAACAACTCAATTACTGCAGTAATTGTTCAGATGTGAGCTGAGTGACTAAACAGTTTTACAAAATACCATCGCTATGAACTTCAGAAAGGAAACCAGTCAGAGTTCATTTAAATACGGATAACCACATTCAAACTATATCAGAGTAGAGAATCATTTTAATGTAACAACATAGTGATTTTATAGATGTACAGTAAGAAATCGTACTAATTTTAGATCATTTAGACAGAGAGACAAAGAAAAAGCATCCTGGAATGATTGAGATTCAAATAAAATAGAAAAACATCAACACAAACATACACCTCTTAATACTGTGCTCTGATAAAATGTTGAAAATGTTTTTAAAAGGAACAGAACGCCTCACCTGACACGGTTAAAACCTACAGTATGTGGCTAAAATAGATTACAGTACTTAAATATAAAAATAGACTCTTTCTTGAATTTGTTTGTTCTTTTAGTTCTGCAGTCTTCTAAATGGACGGGTGTGTTCGTCCGGTGTGTGTCAACCGGTCAGTTGTGCTCCCTCAGTGACACATCCGAGTGGTCATCTCTTTCTGCGGACACAATGCAAATAAAACACTGGGTTAGAAAAACTGGAAAACTTCTCCTAAAAATGTAACACACTTTAGGATGAAGTGAATAGGTTATTTTAAGATATTTGTAAGCTCATGTAGAGAACATAATATTGGAAATAAAAAAGATACAGGCTGTGAACAAACTTTCCAGCTAACGTACACTACCCCAAGACTGCAAACTGCTGGATGCACGAAAAAGGCAAATAAAATAAGTGCATTTAGTGGAGTGCGGATGTCTGCCAGGTGTGTCTGGAGGTATGTGGGCAGGAACAGGGAGTGCAGAGCAGGCTGCGTATGATGGAATTAAGGGAAAACAATATGCAGGTTTAATTATCAAGGTGTAACCAGAGGAGACAGGGTATATGGGTACAACCCTTGGACACAATGTCCAGCACGACCCCTCCCTACCTCTCCCTTCCCAAACAAAGATGCGTTGACTCTCACTCAACTGTCCCTCCCCGCTCCCTTACAGTCAACATGGCGGCGAAGATAACGAAAACAATCGACTTATTCATCTTACATCGTGCCTCACTTTAGTAAATCATAACATATCAGGTAGTGCTCCGGTTTAGGATGACCAAATTTTCTTTGAATGTCGGTCTTAAGCCATGACAAATGTCAAACTGTGGCCTGCGACAGACGGGGCAAGGCTTGTTTCTAGCCTAGTTGATTCACAGAAATGCCCTTTGTTGTGTTGTTTTGTTGATGACTTGCGGCCCCTACCGGCTGGTTACGAGGAGTGAGAAGTTTGTAGTCAATGACGGTATAAATCAGAGCAGCCAATAACACGTTTTTTGTTTTGTTTTTTTCGAAAATTGTGAATTACTTCAACCACAAAAGGTCCTTGAACATACAGACATAAATGTGGACAAAAAATATTGGGCTGATCGGTCCAGTATGATGAGAGATTAGCTGCAGACAGACAGAAAACACACACTCAATCTTGTACTTCTTTCTTTATGAGGACCCTATTTGAAATAATGCATTCCCTCGCCCCTTACCCTAACCTTAACCATCACAGTTAAATACCGAACCTAAACCTAAACCTAAACCCAATTCCAACCTGAAGTGTAAAACCGAGTCTTAACCCTCAAACAGGTCTTTGAAAAAGTGAGAACCAGCCAAAATGTCCTCACTTTGCAAAAAAGTCCTCACTCTGTTGCTTAGACATAATTGGTCCTCACTGTGTAGCATGTTCAATGACACACACACACACACAACCACAACCAAACGCATGATCCCCTCTGGGCTTACGCCTGGCAGGGATAATAAAAAAAGGTCAAAACATCTGCACACTAATCTGCATTACAAACATCCAGTTCATTGTCTAAGCTTTCCGTCACACAGGCCTCAGTTACAGCATGAGACACATTGAACAAAGGGCGGAGGGGTCATCAACAGTAACCCAACAATGCGCACACAATCAATCACACTACAATACCAACTGGGGATGTGCAGTAATTCATGACTGATTGTCTTTCAAGAGAATCTCATCATAAAACAATGAATTCTACAGATCCTGAAAACAATTACATCATCTAAATTAATGAAAAGCTTACAAATGGCTGATAAATCTGTGGACTACAGGGCGTTTGCAAGCTCAAGCATGGGCCACAAATATGGTGCTGGTTTAGATGAGTTTAAAGTCTTCAATTCATCCTGTGAGGAAATGATCTCATGTTGAAAATCGCAGCTTACACGCTGCTAGTCTCATGTTGGTTAACGGCCAGCGGCCTAAAGTCCTAGGCCTCCATAGCAATCACTAAATACAGGGCACAGTTTACTCACTACTTTACTATGTATATTTCCTTACTGGCATGCAATGTCTACCAGGAAGTGACAAGATGTTGCATAGTTTGTCACCAGGGCATACTGACAGGGTTGTCAGCTGTTAAATGTGCCGCTTAGTACAGCATCTTGGTTGCAATTCTTTAAATAAAAAAGCGATCCTCAACAAAAGGTTTTATGTTATGTGTCTATGTAAGAAAATAGAGAGAATTAATACTAGTTAGCATACTAATATCGGCTTTTAATACACTTAAATATTGATATCTGGCTAAAAAATCCAGTATCAATCAGGATCTACTTTTCATGTTACTATGTGCTTGACTCTACATGGATGATAGGTGTCCTACAGTTACATATTTATACATGGCTTATCTACAATTTCTGTTTCTTCAGAAAAGATCCTTCACCTTTTATCTGTTTCAGAAAACAGCTTCTCTTAATAATTATTAGTTAATGCTGGAGTGTTTGAAATTCCATTATTGAAGAACAAACCAAAGCTTTTTAAAACATGTTATCTTTGTATTCAGCTCCATGTTAGATCCTATCTGCTCTCTGACTCACCAGAGGTTCCAGCTCTTTGTGGTCCGTGAGGTTGAACTCAGTGACAAAGTAATAGAAATGCTTGTAGCAGGTATTGACGTGAGCCTCAGCCCCCATCTGGCTCACACGGTCAAAGTGGTGGATGTAGACGTGGACAAACACCCGGAACAGACGAGACAAAATCTTCTTAGCCACCTGCATGAAGGTCTTAGGGAAGGGAGTACCTGCGAGACAAACAGATGGAGACGGTGGAACACCACGGTCAATCCAGTATGACCTTTTGCTATTTGCTTCACAGAAAGGACCACATTTGAAATACTGATGTATCTAACTCAATGGTTACAGAATATTTTAACTTTTCAATACCTTTCTTTGTCCTCTAGAGTCTTTCAAATTGGATACCAGCATGCTACAGCACTCAGCCAGTATCACTTCGTACGTGAATGGAAAACCAACTTGACTTGGTCAGGGGGATAAGCCTCTGCTTTAACCAAGTGATTAATTTAGTATGTCATTTTGCTTTGACTAATTCAATAATATTTCAGGAATCTGTTCCAGAGGACACGTGCGTCAGAGGTCGTTTCTATTCATAGCCTCCTGTACATTGTGTGACCCATTTTTAAATCCATTGCTGGGATGTTTCTGTAGTTAGTCAGATGCCGAGCCACAGCTCAGGGCATGCACACATGCACAGAGCTACAGACTGAGATAATAAAAAACCGAGAATGCCACAGCAGCAGAAGATTAACTGGTGGTGTTTGCAATGTGCAGTACTGTAGGTAATCTAATAAATGTGACCTCGCAGATTTAATCTAAGGCATTTTTTGTTTATCAAAAACAGGGGCTTCAGATTTTAAACGCCTTCACCGTGCAGGATTTGATCTGTATCTCATTTATTTTCCATTGTGTTTATCACATGTAAATAATTTAAATGGCTTTTGTTTTGGTCTTTCGTGTGACTTGAGCCAACATGGTTGGTCCATTGAACGAAAGATTGATTATTTAATAAGTTAAAGATATAAAATATTTGCATGTTACAACAGTGGTATTCAACTGTTTGGCTTGTGACCCCTTTAAACAATAAAATCTCTGTTGCATTGCATATATCTACCAATTTTGACCAGCACATCCAAAGATGGATAATTTTTTCAAGTCTCCCAAAATCAAAACAAATCAGTGTTTTGCACAATGGCATAGGTTTATAAATGGACAGTAGGAACATGTCCCTACCGATAGTTGAGCGAACTTGTTTGCATTATCCTCATACTAACAGTTCTGTGCACAAACTTTGGGACAAATCGCACCTCATACTGATTCTGTGACCTAAGGGACAGTGCATTTTGTTTGTCAATACAGGACGGTCCCGTATTACGCCTGTTTAAGGTGCTTTGAGTTAAATTTGGGATTCCACCTATGACAAAGAGCAGTGTCACTTAAACTTTGCTTAATCCAAAGAGAGTACCAAACGGGGTTCTGTGTCTATTACACGGTCTGAAGGGGATACTACCATATCAGCAGAGCAATAACGTATTGCACAGGTGACTAAAAGACCGGTACTTTCTTCTTCTTGAAACATTATGACTTTATGAGTTTATTTTTGTAACTGCCTATTTTAATTTTTTTCGTTGCTATATTATAACTTCTCAAATTCTCAGAGAACAGAGATTATGCGAGATGATCTGATGTGTGGAAAGTTTTGGACATGAGCTATTAAATTCCAGGGGTGTATAAATGAAAATAAACAATACTAAAAAAAAGCAATACCTTGCTGCATTAGCCTGGTTTTGCATTTTGAACTGTCACCAATTGCCTAAATTTTGTGTTTTTCTTTACTTAAATAAAGACATTTCCACCAGAATACAGGAAATTAAGTGTCTGAAGCTCCATATTTCACATGGGAGGACCCCCAGAGCCCCCGCTTAATATGTGTCCCCACCAATGTTGAAATGAAACGTACACCTTTGGTTTACTATGCAAAAAGCAAAACAAGTATAACTTTGTATTTTCTGTTTTCCCCTTCTGTTAATCACCTTACAACCCCTCAGACTTATCCTGCAACACTTGGCAGTGGGCTACAGCATCTCAACTGTGAGAATCTAAATCATTATTAATTGAGCACCACTGGGGATTTGACTGTTCATCACTTTGCGTTCTTGTGATTTGGGGTCGGCTCTAATCATTATTTCATGACTTTTTTTTAGGCAGATAATGTAATGAAATAGCTTAATTAACAATGAAAGTAATAGCTGGTCACTGCCCAACTTGTCACAGTAGGAGTCTGTGCACATTGTCAATGAATGGGTGGCGGATTTATTTGCACACAAACAGAGTTCACAAACTGAATTGGGTGTGAACCAACCCCTGACATCCTTCACAGTACGATTTCTTAGATGACGAAGGTTTCTCAAAAAGTCTGTGACCTAATTCTGGATCTCAGCATGGAGAGTTTAAGAAACCAGAGTCTTAACACACCATCTGTAACTAATCTGAACACTTACCGACGTTGGTGGGGAAGATGTTCTCATTGTTGATTTGTACCTCAATCCAATCCATGAGCAGGCTCATGTATTTGGGGGCTGACAATGCTGTCGGCCTCTTGTACTTGTGCTCGTCCTGCCAGCGGTATTCGTACTTGGGCCCACCGGACATGACTGGGCAGGTTTGATCGGTGCAGGAGTCACTGATAGTGCCGTAGATGAGGTTAATGCGGTTGAAGAAGTCGACCACGTGGACGGCCACCCAGTCGTTGAGGTCCTCACCGTGGGGCAGCTGCACGGCCTGCTTCAGGTCCAGCCCTGCATTCAGAGACGCCTGGGCCTTCTTGTGCAGGTCGAAGCGCTGCGTCCCGGGCTCAAACTTGCGCTTGGGCCGGAATGTCCTGTCTTTATTGAAGACTTGTTTCAAGGCATGGGACATGGTTGCATGTGGTGGTGCCGGGCGATTTGTTTGAATGCTTCGGGTGAATTATTTACTGTTGAAATGGAAGCAGCCAAAAGGTTGTGTAAACAACCACTGCAGAGTTTTTGCTATGGACTGTCTTTTGGTATTTGTTCCAACTCAGTCTGTGATCCTGCATATGATTAAAGGAGGAGAGAGAAAGAGGGAAAGGTACAGAGTTTGAGCCTTATATTTAGGTACGACATATTCCTCATATATTTCACAAAATAATACAATCTATGGCTCAATTAACAACTACTTTAATTATTGATTAGTCCTCTGATTATTTTACTAAGCAATCATTTAATCATTTGGTCTATCAGATGTCAAAAAAATACAGACAACAGTTCATCACACTTTCCCAGGGTCCAAGACCTGAATAGAGCAGCAAATCCTCACTATTAAGGCCTGAACTACATAATACTTGGCATTTCAGTTGTAAAAATGACTTACCTGATTAATAATTATAGTCAACATAGTCCCCTTTATCTACTTATCAGTTAAATTAGTAATCTTTTCAGCTCTATTACAGTGTCTCATGCTTATTAAACATGTAATACGGGAGAGCTGACTGGGAAATTACACAACAATAGCATCTGTGTCCCAGTTTTTGCATTGTCTTGGGCCTAAAGTTGCTTGTAGAGATGTAGCAAAATATAAACCCCTTATCCACCTTCTTAGGACAATATAAATCTTAATAATGTTGAGGGATGGCATAAAAAGCTGAAGGTCATGTCAAGATGAAGCCATACATCCCTGGCACAGCAACGTAAATAAATGTGGGAGGTCAGGATTATCGCTAAACTCAGTACATTTTACTTATTATTTCATATGGTGAGAAAAGAGAGAAGGTCAAATTCATTCATGGCAACCTAAATGCACATGTTCCCTCGACACCTGTGACAGCAGCTTGCATTAAAGATGAAACATCGCCTCAAAGTGAACATGAGTCATTTCCTATTTCAGACACTAATGCCGCCGTGAAACCAAGAATCTGCGGAATGACAATAAAACCAAGTCAAACGGTCTGTCACCACTGTAAAAGGACATTACTACGTTTAGTTATACCCCTGTCTAAATATCGGCGCCCACATCTTCACAACAATGGGGACATTATATCGTTTTTAGCACACTTTGAGGGATAAAAGCCAGGAGATTAAACAGCAGGGCACATGACGACTGTGCGAAGTTTATTCGTGACGTGACTAGCTAACTCGGTCGGACTTGTTGCTTTCTAAAACAGCCCAAAACACAAACAAGACAGGACAAACCCACATTATTAATACTCAGTTCACATAATATCTGACATTAAAGCCGTCTAAAACATTCATTATCTCAGACAGATGATCAAACGGTGACGAAATCGCACAGTTGGAAGCCACTTTCACGAACTTACTTGTTCCGCCTTCCTGTTCCGTCAGTTTCCTTCGATCTTTTTCAGTCGAAAATTACCTGATAACCGATCAATAGCTTTACGTTAACAACATACACAGACTACATTATGGATACCTGATGCGATACATGTTGTATAATTACTGTTAATTCAATAAACATGTCACTTTAATAAAGAAACTAACGTCTGACTCCTCCCTACGAAACGAAAAGTACACCAGCGTCGAGTTAAAACCGCTGGTAGCAACTTCCGGTCGGAACCTTCAAAATTAGATACCCTCTGACAATTAGGATGCAACAGAATTGGATTATTTAGGCCTGTGCACACCAGAGTGAAAATAATACATATGAGCACAAATGTAAACAACAGTTATTTCCCCTAAATCATTTTGCATGAAATATTTATACCCATTAACTTAGATAAAAGGTTAGTTACTAGCCTGGTTCAATTTTTAGGTAAGGTACTGTTAGGCCTACTTAACATTTGTTGGTTATTTCCAACTTAGGTGACCACCTTTCCTCTACTACATTTCAGGTTGAAATATTGTACATTTTACATCACAGATATCTGATGGCTGTGGTTATGAAGTGGTACACAGAACACGATTTAACACAGCTTGATATAAGCTGATAAAATATTGCTGTTGCTCTACAGTATAAAATATCAAAATATCATCTAAGGAGGTGTCTAGACTTTCCTCAGAATGCAGTGGTGCAAACTTTCACCTCACCTAAAAGGCAGGAAATCAGCTAAGAAGATTTTCCTTTCAAAACAATAGGATTTTTAACAATTTTTAAATTTCTTTTCATTAAATATTTGGGATGTATATTTTGATTTACTACATGTGTATTTTTACTTCCACATGTATAGTACATTATTCTGCTAATACTTAGTTTTATTTATATTGATAATGTTCTGAATATTGAATGCAGTACTTAAACTTGTACCGGAGTGTTTTTAAGTTGTAGTATTTATAATTCTACCAATCAGTGGCTACTAATACCATCACTGCCAATGAATGCCACAGGAGTGTACCCATGTTCCCATGATCCTATGTTCCCCGGCTCAATATCCTATTTATATGACTCACCAAGGAGACCTTGCAAAAGGTTTGATGTTCTCAGCAATGTTTTTTCTTAGGTCAAATGTTCAGCGTATGATTGTTTTGTGTCAATATTGTGGGTGAGACAATTATCTTGACTTTAGTCATTGATATCTCTTCAGTGGCTGAACAGATTTTACCATTCAAGCTGCATTTGAAACGCACATATCCCTTTGTTCTTTTGCAACTTGACCTGCAAAGCTCTTGCGATGTTAGTTCATATCAAGACATATAGGACCCTGGGAACATAGGGTTGACCCTTAATGCATCATGCCATGTTCAGGCCTCATGGCTTGTTCTGTGAAAACTTTAGGCCATTATTTTGAAGACTAATCCGTGGACTTCCGGTGTCTTGTGCGTTGCCTGGCAGCTCAGAAGTACTTCCTTTGAAACAGTATGTGACTGAATGGCAGGGGGCAGCCTGACTAACCTCGTTTATTCAGTAACAGAGGTCATAATAAACCACAATACATCATGTTTGAATTACTGACAGAAAAATCTGCATTGAAGTTATTTAAGTGATTCAAAATATGTATTTCAACACATAATGCCCCATTATACTCCTGGGATTTATATGGGACTATACAAAAATATCACAAATGGCTATATTTCTCCACACATTTTGGAAAACTAACAATATTTTTACTGAAGCCTTTTATTTTGAAAATATTTAAGACTGCATAAAATCTGCCTTGGGCTTTTCCAATTCAGATCATCGAAATGAAATGCTCTGCACGTTTCTAGGATGTTATTCGTCGTATGTTTCTGCTACATGCTTAATACCATTACAGATTATTATGTTGTTCTGGTTCTATCTATTTGTTTTTTAAAAAATGTTGGCCATCCCCTCTCTATGTCAGTACATGGTTGGGCCTGAAATTTCAATGATCATATAGTTAGATTGTTATAAACAGTCTATAGTTTTAATTAGGCAAGGGGCAAGGCAGATTTACTCATATAGCGCATTTCATACCAAAAGACAACCCAAAGTGCTTTACAGATCAGTCAAGTCAGTAATATTAAAATGTAAAATTCTATTAGTTTCTTTCTACTTATAGTTTATTTGGCATAAAAATGAGAACAATGAAGTACTGAGGAGGCAGCAGATACTGTGAAAAAACAGCATGTTAACAACATGTACTATATACTACCGTAATACTCCAAAATATCAGGATATAAAATTAGTTTGTTCATTAAGACAAAGATGTCAACACTTAACATTCAAACAATGACAGACAGACAGACAGAGATTCTCCTTACATGGCAGACACACTGAAATACAAATGCACATTTATTGTCACTGTGGCCTTTTTAGTTGTATCGGCACTGTAGTCGAAGCTGGTCAGTGTGCACTGTTCATAAGAAGCTCTTTGTTTTGGTTGTTTAATGGCCAGTTGAAAGGATGCTTTGTGCAGCACTGGGACAGAATGTGCCTTGTTTCTGTCTACTTGATAGGCTCGGCGGCGGCTGCAGCTCCCTCAGGCTTGGCCTTGTTCGATATGGAGTAATGGTAAGACCTCATGGACTCCTCAACCTTCTTGAAGTCAGGACGCTCCTCATGCCTGGTGAGAGAGGAGGGCCCGAAACAGGCGTTTGAAAGGTTGTGGTTAGAGGAAGGCAATGTCACAAGATCTTAAGAGGTCATGGTGCTGACAGGGTTTCAAATACAACACATTGTGTGGCTCATTGTCTGTCTCTGACTGAGGAAACGAATGTCCTTTAGCTGCTGTTCTGTGGACACAATAAAAGGGAGGTTTTAAGAGCTATGAAAAAGTTCCTCCGGCTGAATGCACCCATGAATAATATTTACTTTCAACTGAAAACTGCAATGACTATTTCATGATGACGACAGCATCTTGTATGCCATCAGCTCTATCATGAACCTTCTTCAGGTTACAGTCTGCTTTTAACAGATTAAAAAACTAACGAAGGCGCACAAGAGTCAGACAATCAGTTTCTTACTTGTATGTCCAGCAATCTTTCATCACTGCATACATTCGCTCTGGACATGCTGGTGGACAATCCATACGGTTCCCACTGTCAATGAATCGCATTACCTCTGGTCCCTTCATTTTCTAGAAAAAATTGAGACACAAAAAGTAATGTAAGTCAAGTAAATATATATACAACTGATAGATGACTTCAATGGTGCTCTGCAAAAACACTTGGTACCTTGTAAGGTTTCCCTCCATAGGAAAAGGCCTCCCACATGGTGATACCAAAACTCCACACGTCACTTTTACTGGAGAATTTGTGGAAGTTTATACATTCTGGAGCGTACCACTTCAGAGGCCATTTACCTGCAGTACGAGCCTGTACGACACAACATGTATGACAACAAGCAGCATGTCAGCGAAAGGCAGTCTACATTGTTTTACTACTTAAAGACATTTTTTTGTGACATACTTTGTGACTTTTCTCAAGAAGCAAACATAAGAACCATAATGTTGAGAAGAGGACTGGTCCATAAAGGATAAAAAAAAAGGAATGAAACACTGCACTTACATAATAAGAAACACAACAGTAAAAAAAATAATAATTTTGAAAAAAAATGATAAGTTCAATATTCATCTGTAAATCCACACAGCAAGAGCAACTAAAATTGCTGGCTCCTTCTTTGTGACTGAGAACAGGCTCATAGTATTTCACTTTAAGGTCCCATATTATGCTCATTTTCAAGTTCGTCCTTGTATTTGAGGTTTCTACCTGTACATGATAACATACTTTCATGTTTAAAAAAACAAAGTCGCCCCAGTTGGTCAGTGTTTCCTTGTCTTCCCCATGTGCACTTGGGGTGTCTCTGCACTGTCATTGCAGTTGGGGAATGACTATATCAGCACTGTAGCGTCAGTTTTTACCTTCATTTGGTAGAGTTCTGACATCAAAACCTGAAGGAAGTCCTGATTGCTCGTTTAAAGGCTCTGACACACCAAGCTGGCGGTTGGCCGTTCAGTTAATGTTGGGCCATTATTGAGCATCTGTTGCCCTTGTCCTTAGCCCTTGTCGGCTTTTTTTCAGCTGATTTAGTCTGTGATTTAGAGTCTGTTGGTGAATGAAATCACTCGGACTGACAATTCAGCTGAGTGCACGAGGCAAGAAACAGAAGTGAGGAAAGTAAACAAACAGCTTAAGTCAAGAGGGAGTGACACCAAAACAAACTAGTTACGTAAGGTAAGGTAAATATGCTTTGTTCTTTAAGTATTGGTTTGTGTTGGTATTGTGCTAACTGGTTAACTAGCATCAGGATTGTTTTCTGGTTTCCCTTTTTGAATGACTATTAGAGCTTACTGCTGTTTGCTGATGTAGAGAGTTATTTCCCCTCAGGCACACGCAGGAGACACATGCTGATTGGCTGTTGTTCATGAGCAACTTTTTGGCCGAGACACAGGTGACATGAGGCAACTCTACAGTAAGCTTTTATCACTACTGGTTTTGTGATGTTGGTTTGGTGTGTCTGGGCCTTAAAGTCACAGTTTCTGAATATGGCCTCTGTGCTATGTCCGGGCCCGTATTGTAAAAAGTCAGATTTCCATTTTCTTTTTAAATTTCATTTTATTGATGTTAGCTTATTTATGTTACATGTGTATGACTGGGGGAGGTGGACACTGGGGGATGTGTGAGCTTGCCAGAAAAATCTAGTGTGTCAACACACTATAGCGTGTGTTTTATATTATTTCCTTGGAAGTCTGGGGTCTTAGATGTAGGTCAGTAAACCAGTAAAAAGGAAATCAAGTACAGTATGTGTGTATGTGTGTTAGTTAGTTAGTATGTGTGTAGGCGGAGCTCAGTGATTCCCAGAAAAGCAATCAATTCAGGACACACTATCTATTTGTGTTGACTGCAATGCTGATAATCCCTTCACCCCCACTCTTTAGTGATTCTACATCTGTGTCACTTTCAGTGCAAAAACTTGAAGAAAATCTGGCAATGTGTTCACCTTGTAATAGTTGTCATCTGCTCCCAGTGCCTTGGAGAGCCCAAAGTCACTGATTTTGGCAAACTGCTGGTTGACCAGCAGGACGTTGCGAGCTGCTAAGTCTCTGTGCACAAAGTTCTTCTCCTCCAGATACTTCATTCCCATCGACACCTGGTGCATCAGGTTGACAATGTTCTCCACAGTTACAGTATCCCTGTGGGGACAGAAATACTGATCGTCACAAAAGTCAGAACATTTTTTTTTCTTTTAGAAATGTTAATTTCCCTTAATGAGATTAAGGTACTGAGGATAGATAGTGTTGTGTGTCACCAGTGCCCAACCTTGGGGTCTTACATATTGTCATTCAAGTCAATTGAAATTAAATGAAATGCAATTAAATGGTTTACACCTCTGTACATATGTATTTATTACTTTTCACTCTGAATATACGTTTACTACATTCCTGTTTACATTCTGTTTATTCATTTGCAATATTGGCAGTAATTTTTATGATCATATTTACATTTTATTTGTTTAGATTTTATATTTTGACTTAAACTATTCTATGTATAAGATTCAGGTCTTGACTTTACCTGTGCAATTGACTGTATAAAATAATGGATGGAGCAACAGTGACGTCACCCATTAGTATGTGGACACTGTTTTTGGGAGTCAGAAGTGGCCATATTTGGACGAAAGGGTAGAGCTGTGGAGGAGCGAGTGGTGGATCTGACTCATAGACTGCAGTGATGCCTCACGGACAAGCTGTCACTCAAGTGGCCTGTTTATTTCTGCTGTAAAGTTGGCCATTTCAACATTTGTCTCTTGGGATTGACTCACTTTTAGAGTCCCAAGTGGTCATTTGAGGAACTGTAGTTGTTGGCACTTCTGTGTTCCTTCAATTTTCATCCCTGAGGGTTTTTTTTTTCTTTTTATAGATATTTGTTGAGCATTGTTAGAGGGTGCCTGAGGCCTGAGATATTCATAAGCGGCCACTGCTTCACTGTAATTGTTGTGCACATGTAAGAATAAAGAACTTGAACTTTTTTTTGCCCTAGAAACAGTGCTTGTTCATCACTCTTGGAAATTCATTTTTATGATGTGACAGGACAAAATGGTGCTCCATCACACTCATCACATTATGTTCTTATTAATCCACGAATATGTTCCTTTCACAAATATGTAATCTGACAGTGCATCTGATTCACTTTCAGCTGAACTCACTTATTGGAGGAGAGGAACTTATTTAGAGGTCCGGCAGAAGCCATCTCCATGACCAGCATCAGATTCTCAGCGTTGCACAGACCAAGCATGCGGACGATGAAGGGGTTGCTCAGCTGGTGCATGATCTCTGCCTCCCTCATCATCTCCTCCTTCACCAGCTTCTCGTTGTCACTCTTCAACACTTTGATGGCCACATCGATTTGGCCCCTGACAGACAGCAAACAAAACATTTTGGATGAACCTCTGACCTTTTAAAGATGGTACATGTGTGCTGGAAAATTACATGGTATCTGGAGGGCAATGTGTTCAGCGGTAAAACTTTTTGTTTAATAATGTTTGAGTCCTCACGATTCAGTCTTGAGGACTCCTTTCTTGACACAGCCAAAGTTCCCAGAGCCGAGCTCAACCTCATCGATCAACAGCTGACTCCTCTGGATGTTAAACTTCCTCACTTCATTGGGGTTGTGGTATGGATTGAATACATCTGTGTCCATTGGCAGCACATTATGATCTTCAGCTGCAGCGGCCGCCGGCGTCGAGGCTGCTGCAACAGCTGACAAGTGAAGGTGCATGTTTTTATAAGTGCTGTGGATTCTATTAAACAGCTTGTGAAATTTTCATTGTAATCTTTAAAGACAACCTTTTTTAAATCCTTCATTTATTATCACAAGTTTCTGATTATTTAACTGAGTTTGTTTTGTTGGAAATACTCAGTGGTGCCCACGAGCGACGGCCAGGTGTGGGGCATGGCCCCCCTAATATAATTGCTGAAACAATGACTGGACTAATACATATAAAGATACATAACACATTAAAATCAGATTGTTGTAGAGCTCAAAATGTTAACTATACCAGTATAAGCCTGTGCAGATCAGATCATTAGTAACATTAACAGTAAAAGAAGAAACCAAAGTATATTAGTATGTGATTCCTTGACTCTACATAGTGACATCGTTTTCAACTTGCCTATAAACTTCACAACATAACATAATTCATGAAATTCAGTTAGGGCTGTTGGTTTTGATGTTCCACCTTAAGATTTTCAGCGGTCCATCTGGCCACCCCTACGAAAAATTTCTGGTGGTGCCACTGGAAATACTGCTTTCAGAAACCTTGTGTGGGGAGATAGCTCTGCAGTAACTGTAAAAGGACTGCAGGCAGTGGTGGAAAGTACTTCAGTACAGTTTTAAGGTACATTACTTCAGCATTTCCCTCTTATGTAACTAAATACTTCTACTTCACCACATTTCAGAGGGAAACTTAGTAGCACTAAAATTACTAGTTCTTTTGTTCAGATTAAGATTTTACAAACAAAATATATGATCAGTAAACAAATTTGATGATAAACTACCCAATAATAGATTAAGTATGTTAAAATCAGCTTCCTATCCACCAGCTACAACATGAAAATGCACAATGAGTACTTTTACTTTTGATGCTCTAAGTACTCATTGCTGATAATACTACTTTAGTAAAAGACCTGAGTACTTCCTCCACCACTGATTGCATCACTGTTTGTGCTTTGTGGTGTTTGTTTGTTTTTTTTTTTTTGTAGGCCTGCTTTCTTGTTCAGCTCTGTGTATTTTAAAGGCCCATCTCGGGTCAACTAGCTGAAGTTATTAATTCACGGACTACTTTTCTCTACATTAAAGAGAAACAAGCTTGGTTGGCTGCAAGTGCAGATGACAGAGCAGCTTAATATGTGTTTAGTGTTGCAGTATAACTTCAGTGTGGTTTTAGCTGGTTGCACTTCAGGGGACTGACCTCGAGGTGGCGGTGTGTATCCATTTTGTCTCTTCCCCCTCTGCAAGAGTGACATTCAAATTAATCTCAGAAAAAAGAGAATTAAGCTGATTTAAATAGTGCAGGATGCACTCTGTACTCACTGTTGCAGGAAGACTGGGTGTCTCTGAAAGATAATAAAATAGATTAGAGTTAGATATCAACTATTTCAGTAGTAGGTGTAGTGATCAACAAGGTTGTAGTGATAACATAAAGTTGATATGATTGGGTAAAGGATAGAAGATGTCCAGTACTTTCAGCAGGTTTTCCATGAACACACGCCTCTCCGAGATTAGTCACCAGGCCATCAGCTTTCATCTTCAGGTACTCAACCAGCTAGAGAGATTAACAAAATGTCGTCAGCTGCAACATGATCACTAGATATTGAAAGAAGAGCAGAGTATGATGACGGGCCAACCTGCCAGATTGTGTCAAACTTTGTTCCCTCGGGCATGGAGTATTTCCCTGATTTGTCTTGGAGGATCTGGTAGTGGTACACTGTTTTCCCATATACCATAGAGAGAGCATAAGTGCCCGTCTCCTCTCTGTCTCTTATTCTGAGAAACAAAAAACAATGTTGCTTAAAAACTGCATGATGACCTTTGACCTTTGGATGAAAAAATGGGCATAGAAAAATACAGCAGATGCAAAAACATCACCAACTTACAGAAACTTGCCGTCCGGTTGCGCTCCACAGTAAAGTCGCCTCTCACCTTCCTGACGGGTGATTTTAGCGTGATACCAGGGCATCTTCTCATGGGCTGTGGTGGCGATCAGTTTCTCCAGCTGAGGAGCTTGACTGATGATGGCCTGCTCCATGGCTTCTCCCTGAGCAGAAATAAACAGACATCAGAAACTGACATACAGCACTCACAAGTTCACTTTGAGACACTTTGAGATAGATAGATAGATAGACTTAAGCCATGCATATGCAGAAAAAATGGCCCCTGAGACTGATATATTAGGATAAATTACGTTATCAGATCACTAATACTGATGCATCCTACCAGTTGGGAACCACTGGTTTAAACTACTTTTAACTAAGGGCGGCTGTGATTCAGAGGTAGAGTGGGTCATCCACCAATCGGAAAATCTGTGGTTTGATCACTGACTCCTCCAGCCTGCATGACTAAGTGTCTTTAGGCAAGATACTGAATCTGATGGCTGCTCCACTGGTGTGTGAGTGTGTGTGAATGGTTACTGAGTAGCAAGCGGCAGCCTGTATGGTTGCATCAGCCACCAGTGTGTGTGTGTGTGTGTGTGTGTGTGTGTGAATGCGAAATGTAGTGTTGAAGTACTTCGAGTGGTTGGAAGACTAGAAAAGTGCTATAATAGTGCAGTCCATTTATTTTATACGCTGTTAGGTGGTTTAATCCAATGGTTAATATTTAGCAGTGTACAAACTAAGGTTTTAATATGTTTTTATGAAAAATTTCAAGTTTCAAAATATCTTGTACCTACATTATATCTGTCGAATTAATATAGTGATGTAAAAAATAAAATATTTCCCATTGAAGTGTTGTGTTAAAGGACAAAGTAATGCACAAATAACTCATAACTATACCAAAGTACAGTACTTGAGTAAATGTACTTTGATACTTCCACCACTGCAGAGAGAGAGGGCTATGATTTTGCTGGTTCCTTTTGGTCCCTGCTGGGAGTCCACATACATCTGGAGCCAGTTTGGCTGTTCAGCAGAAGCCCACCAGTTATAAAAGGTTACTGGTCTCAGTGTGTGACTGTCTGCTGCAGGAGACAAATCATAAAACTACAGGATTTTGGATTGAAGTGGGACTTCAGAGGGTTAGACCTCAAACCGAGTAAACAAAGACACTAAACAAACGAAAAGGTGCAATTTCCCTCCTGCTTATTTTATATATGTGTGTGTTTGAGGATGACTCAGTGTCTAAAGTGAGACTGTTTCTTCCTCAAGTGTCCTTGATGACAGCATATTATGTTCATATTTAAACTTTGGGAAACTTGTTTGTCTTTATGTTTAAATGAGTGAGACAGCTGCTGTCATATGATCACATCATTTTTTTCTCATCTGTTCCTTTGCTGGTTAAAGGATCAGTTCACCCAAATTACAACTGTAATAGACATAAAAGTTTTGTTTGGAATATTCATTGGCATGATCTCTTTTGAGAAAACTGTAAGTGGTTTTCATGGGGACGTCTTTATAGAAGGTAGATCTATTTGAAAGCAGTTTTAGGGTGGAGACAGAAACCACTTGTGTTAAGTGACACAATATGACACAATTTTCTGTAATTTGGGTGAAGTGGCAAGTGGTGGAAGACGTATATGAATCCTTTATTTAAGTCATGTAATCATACCAATAACACAATGTAAAAATAGTCCAATAGTCCAGAGTCCTGCATTAAAGTATTATCAGTTAAATATACGTAAAGGTATATTATGTTGCTGCTGTCTGTAACCCCAGCTTTGTCCGCTTGGTGTTAGGTTGCATTTGTGTCTCCCATTCCTGTCGCTTCCTATATGCTGCTTACGGTCTGGCACCCAGTCGCTACCTTATATGTAAGTCCCAACCTCACCTATGTGCTGTGACCAAGAATGACACCAACACAGCAAAATACGACAAAAATAAGAAAATAAAGACAGAGTCTCTGCAGATAAATACACTGCTACACACTTCTGGTGGGTCATTGCTGATGCTCGAGAGGAATTAGTTTTGTATGAGGCTATACATTGCTTTTTTTTAAGGAAACATCCACCTAGTATACCTTTAAAGCAGTGGTTTCAAACTTTTTGAGCCCAAGCACACCAAAGGGTAAGCCCAAATCTCAAGGCACACCTGTATCTATATCTGTGTACAATAGCTTCAACACGTGTGTTATCAATCTAATCATGACATAAGACAATAATAATAAGAAAAAAGAAGACAGGTAGCTTTCGCTGGTGCTTTGGTGTAATTTGCTCAGTGTAATAAAGCGATCCATTGTTCCACTCACAGCTTTCTCCTTTTATTGTTACCATCCCTCACACCGGCTGCCAATCAGGGCTTTTGACGTGTCACACGTATAATTCCCACGCACGAGCAGCAAAAAATAGGTTCCCTGTGAAGGTTTTTCACATTGAATTAAATTAAATTAAATTTTTTGGCTAGAGTTTGCCTCTTCATTTGGAAATGGGTGCGTACAACATACTGATGAATACTGCAACAATAATGTGTGGTTATCACAAAATCCCACGGCACACCTGGATTGGCGTTACGGCACACCATTTGAGAAACACTGCTTTGAAGTATTAAAAGTTTTGCAGTAAAATGTCCCCTGTGACTGATACATTTTATATAAAACATTATTAGTTTGTTTGTACTGAAGCATCAACATGTAAGCAGAATTTTAAAGTTGTAGCTGGTCAAGTTAATTTTAACCACTTTATATATGTCATTTGGTCCAGGGGTTTCCCACTGCGGGTTCGAGACCTTCAAAAGGATCACAAGATAAATCTGAAGGGTCATGAGATGATTAAAGGAAGCAGAAAGAAGAAAACACTAAATTCTGCCACACAAATGTGTTTTCTTTTTTCTTTCTTTTTTCGACCTTTCTTTAATCTTTGTCCTTTTTCTTTTTAAGTGTGGCATGATTTGACGTCTTTGGGTCTCAGTTATTTAAATAAAAACTTTATGAGAACTTCAGAGGGGAAATGTCTCTTTGGTGAAACAGCTAACAACTCACAGACATCTGAAACATGACAAAGAGTCCTGACTGTTTCTTTGGTAAAAGCTCACAAGTTAAATGACTGTTTAATTTTTCTCAACATGTTATATTTTAGGAGCTTTTTATACATGTTTTTTTATTTGTAAAATCTTAATCAGTACTGTAACCATGTTTGTCAAATGAAAGAAGTGGAGTTAAGTACAATATATTTTTCTTGAATATGATGTAACATAATAATTTACATTCAAAAGTAAAGTACAAGTACCTCGAAATGTTACCTTGGTACAGCACGTTAGTAGATGTAGTTAGTTCCATCCCACCACTGGAACCTTTATTGCTAAATGCACTTGTTTCATTTACATATTTGATTATAGCACAACTTATTTTAACTCCTTAAAAAGTAGGAACTGGTTTACTTTTAGTGACTGCAAACTGTACAAATACCCAGCAGCCTCAGCAGAGCCTCACCTCCAGGTTCCAGGTCTGCTTCACGTACTCCCTCAGCATGTTTTCTCTCAGGTTGTCGAACACGCCTTGACGTATTGGTGTGTCCGGGGAGCGCAGACAGGGTTTCCTCAGGGTGCACACCAGTCCGTCAGGGTCTTTGCTGTAAAACTCACAGAGCTCTGCTGGCCCACAGTGAGGCTTCCCTCCTGTGAAGCAGTAAGTCCCATTAAGCTGTTTCTCTATGGGATAATGGTGAAACTCCAGGTTCCACACGACGGACAAGACATAGCCTCCCAGACTGCGGAGACACTGTCGCAGCAAGAAGATCCCGTCGGCCATCCCGGCCAGCTTTAGGTGCTGCTCGGCATCTGAGCGACTGATACTGCCGTAGTAGAAAGGCAGGTCAGTCGCCGGGTCAATGGACATGGTGAGACCTGGGAGAGATGAGCTGGTGTCTGGTTTGAAGTCCTGGATGTGGGTGCTGGAAATGAACTAGAGAGATAGAAAGGGAAAGCATTAAATCAAAACCTGCATTTAAAAAAGGATTTAAGTTTTTAGGAACATGCTAGCTCAGAAGTCCAATGCATGACAAGTACGCTCACAGTGTGTGACCCCTGACCTATCAGCTTTTTAGCCCCCACCGCCCCTCCACCGTCTGCTCAATCAACCCTAACCTCTCATCTACCAAATGACAAAACAGCTGTGAAAATACAGTTTGTAAATCAAAAACATTCATTGCTATAAGATGTTACAAAAAGCCCCAAAAAAAACCCATCAACGTGAGAACTTCACCTCCTCGTCCTCTCCTCTGCGTCACACTGAGAGAAAGTTGACAGAACAATGTTTTTTCAGGACTGTCAGCTCTACACAGACAAGCTGTGAGGTGCCATTTGCCTGGATGAGATATTTAACAAGAAGCACCCACACATTCAGACTGCATGAAGCTTGCAGACTAAAAACTGGTGACAAAAGCCACAACAGGAAGCTGCAGTCCGCCCTCACAGCCTCCTTTCTCCAGCGTCTTGTTCCGTTGAACAGGTGCTTTTTGGTTCTAGATCATTCCTCCGGCTTTAGAGACTGAAGTTTGTAAGTTTTCCTCATGGAAAGAAAACCTCATCGGAGAGCCTTACTTCACGTTTATATGCATGATGTGATGTGCCTGTGAGGAATCTAATAAAAGGCTTCAGTAGATCTGTCTGAGCACATAAAGATAAGATTAAAATCAAGCAGGTTGTGACGGCAGTGTGGAACAATTATATATAGGCAGGCGGAAAATGCCTGTTGGAGTTCAAAACAGAAATTGACAGAGATCATAATACGCAGAAAGAAGACAATCTAATTATGCAGACATGCTCGTAATAAAGATCGAGAACTACAAAGAACGAAAACGAAAAAATAAAACATTACAGATTATAGTAGATTATAGATTATAGCAGTGTGTTGGAAATTTATCACTCTTTCTCGACTTCCTGTCAGATTTTATAATCTCCATCAGTGGGTGGAGAAACTGCACTCACATGTATTCTCACATATGTTTTTATTTATTTAACACCTCGTGTTGTAGCACAATTTAAAATCACAGTGAAAACCTCAGCTTCCTGGCTACATACCTGTGTTTCTTGCCCACATCCACAGTGGACAACCGCCCAGAAACAGATAGTTGCCACAAGACATCAGACCCACCACAACAAAGACCCCCAGACCTGACAATGTGGACAGAAAGATACCCCACATATCTACAGACAAGCTGCGACACAGTGACTACACACACATATTTGCATGGTGTTACATCTCTTTAACTCCGTCTTCCATCATTTTTCTGTTATTTAAATTTGCCAAATTTCCTATTGATTCTAAACGCATCACTAACTTCTGTGATATTACTTGGGCGGACCTAAACTGAAAGAGGATGCGAATACAATTACACACCAACACACCCTCCTAACACAACATGACAAGAATATTGGCCACACTGCTGTAATTTACGACACCAGCAAACTAACCAAAACATTGACAGTTTTCCAACAAGACATAAAAACCTCCAACTACAACAGCAGCCAAGTCTTCTCTCAGCTCATGTTCTTTCCAAAATAGGATTTTTATGGCTTTTCTACTTTACTTCACAAAAGCAAAGAGTGGAGAAAGATAAGGTGACACCTTTGAGCCCAGAGTGTTGCTTCGTATCTTTCTTCAACTGTTTTCATCAAGAGACTAACTAACTAACTTAGCATCTTAATTATGCATAAAAACATACTTGTGCTGACGAGGTGTTGCAGATTGAGCAGATAGTGACCCCGTGAGCAGCGGAAAAAGTCCAGTGAGTCACTCTGTTTTCAGCAAGCAGAGGAGTAACCTACATAAGTGACAGATGCCAAAATCTACAGGCCCTTGTGTTTGTTTTCCACTGAGAGGAGAGGGTGAACTTTTTCTGGCATGATTTAGCTCCTCTGAGACCCCTCACACGCAAAGTGGATGTAATTAAATGCAAAACAAAAACCTCAGCGCGATTGTCGTCTAGTCGTATTTTTCAGTTTAGCAGAGGAGTGACTGTTCCAGGTCAATCAATCTTGTTGTCAGTGATGGAGAGGTTTAGTAAAGCACGGGGAACTGAGTGAAACCAAACACGAGAGCTAATACAATCATTCTGAATGATCCTAATAATGAAGTACTCTGTGTAAGGTCAGGCATACAGCTTTCTCACCAAGGAAAATAGTTACTGTTATAAAGCTTAACTAGTCAGGGAGGATGTGTTGAGGTCATTTACTCAAGTAAAACTAACAATAGTGCATTAAAAATACTTAATTACAAGTAAACATCTGTGTGTATTAGTAACTAAATGTATCTAAAGTATAACAAGACCAAGAGTCTACAGCTCTGAGAGTCTGCGCTGAGGTAGCCTACAGCAAACTGAAGGCTATAATGGACACCCTCTCCACAGCCTCCTGGAGCGACAGAGGAGCAGCTGCAGCAGTCAGCTCATGTCACTGCGTTGCAGAACAGAGCGATTCAGGATATCCTTGGTCCCCACGGAAACAAGACTGTTTAACACTTCCCGAATCCAGTCACACACACACTCACACACGTCTCATTAGCCACAACTGGCTGGACTGTGGAAATCTGCAGTTTTAGTTTAATTCTAATTTAAGTTTTAACTTTTATTTATGCACTTTTTAAACTTGTTTTATTTTATGTCTGTTTTAATACCACTGTATTACTGATGATGAGGGGAAGTGTGGTTGTTGGTTTTTTATGAGCTGCTGCACAGTTGAATCGGTGTATCCACAATGCTCACAATCAAAATGCTAACATGCAGATTTTTTTCAGGTAATATTTACCATGCTCACCATCCTCGTTCAGTGTGTTAGCATGCTCACATTTGATCACAGGTGATCATCAGTGACAGTGGAGATGTCATTGTCTTAAGTCAAGAAACTCTCTAGCCTGCAAATGGGAGTGCGTAGGTTTTAAAGAGTTTAACATTCAATTCAGTTCAACTTTATTTATCCTGAGGGAAATTCTTGTGCCAGAGAATGCTTCAAATTACAGTAACACTAAGTACATTAACCACAATTTTGACAATTCAAAAACACACAAGATGATGAAAAACAACGCTAGCAGGCTGCTGCCCGAGACAGCACCGGAAACAACTGTAGTCTGTTAGCTGTAGGTGGGTTTATTATAACATATTGAACCAGGGAAACAAATGCTGAACTTTTGACTGAGGGAAAAACATTGCTGAGAAAGTCAAACCCTCTGAACGGGCTTAATGTGTCATATTAAGAGGAAATTGAGCTGGGGATAAGCTCTGGGTATATTAGCACTGAACACAAGATTCAGCTGGGACTGATGAGATTATTTTAGTTTTGCAGGTTTTTGGTCCAAAACAAGAAAATACTGAACAAAGTCAGATAGCTGCAAATGTGATGTTACTGGGAAATATCTCAGAGAAGGTGAGACAGTGCATCCTAACTTTGTGCCAGTCTACTCTGTGGATGTAGAGATACTTCACTGATCATTTTTGGAACCTCTGACCCACCTATGGTGTTAGAAGGAAATTAGGGGATCCCCAATAGTCAGCAGGTTTCAACCTCTGGGGAACATAAGTGTCTGTACACCATCTCACAGCTATCTCTCCAATCGTTAAGATATTTCAGTCTGGACTAAAGTGGTGGACTGACTGTTCCACAGACATCATCACGCTTAACACTGCTAGCATGGCTACAAATGTCAGAAATATTTCACCAGATCATAAACCCTAACACATAAGAAATATTACAGAGAATGTCACATCGATGTCTTTGTCTTTTCACTATGACATACAAACATCTCAAAAATGTCCAGACCCCAGTAGTATGCTAACGTTAACATCAGGCTGACAGGGTCATGTAAATAGTGACCTCTTTATGTCAGCTAACACAAAAACAAAGCCCTTCAACAGCGTCAAGACTCAGCAGCTCATAGTGCAGAGACCTCTAAACTTTTATGCTCTCATGAATCATACATGTAAATATTACCATGATGTCAGCAATTTAATTCTCTCTTTTAACCACTTAAAGCTGTTTTCTGTAGATTACAAGGGTCATACTGAATCAAGAGCATTCCAGTGATAACTATTCAGCTATTAAAGTTATTTTAGGTCATGATTTCTTTGGTTGTGCTATCAGGAAGTCAGCCCGTTGTTATGTAACTCAAAGCATTCCTCTATACATACATCAGCATTTGAGACAGTGTAGGCATCCACCAACAGATAATGTGTCCTTTTAACCCTCATACGTTAAATGATTTTCCCCCACACTGCTCTTTGTTTTAGTGACGATGTAAAAACAACTAAAGACGTAGGTGGACTTGGACGAGAGGCTCATCTGTGTATCAGATCAGGGGCCGAAATGCCCCAAAATGAAGCAAGACTTGCTGCATTAATGGCAACAATTGACATTCAGATAAACAGTATGTATGAGTCTCTTTGACATGATTCAGATTATATTCCTTCAAATAAAAATGAGATTAAAATATACTTCAAAAACCATCTTAAGGTCTACGAGCACTTTATCTTACAGAAAAAAAATAAAACACACACGCCTCAACATTTGTTTCATTTCTGTTAAGTAAAAAAACAAAACACCTGCAGCAAACCAAACTGTCGGTTAAACCTCAATATAACGAGGCCTTTTGCGTCAATAGTGGTTTAATCTGAAACTAAACACTGTGAATTAAGAAGCACATTTTGTACATACTGTAAAACCCTCTGTCTGCTGTCCAGGCCAATATATCGTCACACTGTGGCTGGAACATTTTGCAGATATGCTTCAGTCCAGCACCAAAAATACATCCAGTAATTTCAAGAAAAGTTACAAGCGATAAAAGACACACACACAGACCTCTTTAGCCATTTTTGGTTTTCTATTCCGAGGCACAATGAAAGCAGCTATTTATATTTTGCACATGTAATCTCTACTTTTGTCAGCCAGCGCAACAATGCCTCAACCTCAACCCGCGGTGCAAACACACACTTTTATTTATCTCTACAGCTCGGACAGCTGTGGAAATACAGAAACACCCGTTTTAACTGGAGATGTTTTGGCTTAAATTCAAAAGATAAACAAGAATATAAATATCATGGATGATTGTAGGTTCACAGACTGAATTTGGATTAAATTACTCTGAGTTTTCTGTGTGGATTACTGATCTAAACTGTTGAAACACATTTTGAACATATAATTTATGATATTAAATTGTTATACCATGTGTTATTTAAAGCATGTAGCATCTGAGAAAATAAACATTTGATTAACAAATTTCAAACAGTACTTTATGTTTTTGCTGACATATTGCATTACTTCAAACTTTTTACTCAGGCCCAGTCTTGACCTAATTATATCTTCACTTACTGTATCTTTTTTGGGGGATAGAAAATATATCCAGTCCACCAGTACAAAGCATGTTTGTTGTTTAATCAGATATAACAATAAAACCTACTCACAGTATGTTTCACTGCTTCACAGCTAAGTAGAGCGATGTTGTTGCTTCAGAGTCAAAGATGTATCTGTTGATCTGATAGCAGTGTAAGGTGCTGTGAACGAGCGGGGGTTAGAGACAGTGACACACACACACACACACACACACACACAAAGGCAAACGCGCACAGACTCTGAATCCAGCTTGTGACCTATCAAGTTCTTCTGCTGAGCTTTTAAAATCTTATTGACCTATTACACACTGTACATAACAGTGTCTAAATATACAAGCCTGATTAATTCAACATTAAAGGAATAGTTTGACATTTTGTGTGAAATATATTTATTCACTTTCTTGCTGAGGGTTACATGAAAGATCAATACCACTCTCAATATGAAAGTGGTTTAAATATTTTCTTCTAACCAGGGGTGTAGTGCTATTTGTGTAAGTCCCACAGTTCACCTATGACAAGCGTGTATGCGTGCACAAACACTGTTATGTAAGGCTCATTTCAAAAGTTTTGTAACCACAGTCCCTACAGTAGCAAGTTCATATAACCTACTAAAGCTATAAAATGAGAGGTAGTTTTGCTGCCTCTTCATCTGTGCCAGTTAACAGCGAGCTATAGACTGGAGAAAAAAAAACAACAACTTTACCGTGCTGCTCAAAGGCTACCACCACCATTTCCTTGCATGTTACTCAATGCATAAGTTGTCGTGAGTCAGTAAACACACCTTAAATGTTAGTATGACAACTTTGACCATACCATTTCTTCTTATTGACTCTCTTTCATGCTAAACACTTTAGTGATGATTGGATCTTCAGTCACTTAAAAAAAAAAAAAAAAAAAAGTATATCCTCTTGAGACCCTGTGTCCTTATACAAGGACATTACATTTTGGGTTTACTGGACCTTATACTTCATTCTGCTTAACTTAGACCTGTTGTCCTGGTTCCTGGACACTTTTTGTGCCATCTAGTGGTAGTAAGACCACAATACATTAATCTATGTAAAAACAAAATGGCAGCCATCTCTGCCCGGTCAGTCTGCAGCCGACCCTGACAGAAACATGCAGTCTGTTCCAAAATCTATACTGCCATGAGTACACTTACACACAGTACACTGTCCGCAAAGTGCACATATTTCAGCAAGTAAGTGCTGTTCCGATTCATTACTCTATGGGGCACTTACCGGATGTTACGATCACAACTATGGCTGCGACTCGTCAGTGACGTCACCTGCCAAAAAACTAGAGCAGACGGACGGAAAGTTTCACTTCTTGGTATGTAAAGCAGCAAAACTTACATCTGTATGGTTCAGGCGCTGTAGGAGTTGCGGGTGTCTCTGTAGCCATTATTTTCGTCTTTTTCAACCTGAGCTGGTTCCACCCACTGACCTGTAAGTGGTCCTGCCTCTTCTGCTATGTAGCTTAGATGGCGGCCGTTGAGTGTGAAAAGTGTACAATGTTCTACACTCTCAATTTTGGCCATTATGAGTACGCATCCGGGTCTTTTAGGTTCACTTATTTTTCGCCGCAATCGTAATGTGAACGCCCTATGTACCCAAACTAGGTACGATAAGTACAGAAAGTATGTGTATCGGAACAGACTGCTGGACAAGGTCCAAAACGTGATCACATTTTATGGTTGACACTTGTTTATTT
>JAPZEB010000021.1:11121068-11131074 GCA_029783705.1 Chaetodon striatus | reverse complement strand
TCTCAATTTTGGCCATTATGAGTACGCATCCGGGTCTTTTAGGTACACTTATTTTTCGCCGCAATCGTAATGTGAACGCCCTATGTACCCAAACTAGGTACGATAAGTACAGAAAGTATGGGTATCGGAACAGACTGCTGGACAAGGTCCAAAACGTGATCACATTTTATGGTTGACACTTGTTTATTTATGATTAATAACATTTGTAGTTTGAAATGGCAACAAATTTGACCAATTTTAGCAACAGTAACAAGCTAAGACACTGTTAATTAGAAGTACTCATTTGAGGACATAAGGAATTTATCATCAGTACGTTGAAGGACATTGGGACTGTATTATCGTCATTTTTGAGGATATAGGGACTTTATTATCATTGACAATGTTTCCTGTTTTTATACTGATCCCAAATAAGTCGGAGAAATCAAAAATTTGAACCAAACAAAAACTCGGGTCTCAGGAGGTTAAGAATTTCAACTTAATTATTTAAACTGCAGATATTTTATTTCCACAGAAAAAAAAGTAGCGGAGCATTGTTACAGTGTGCTCCAGCAGCACTACACCCCTGCTACTGACTCTGGCGCAGGCTTTTTCTTGAAATGTCAAACTATTAATTTAAATATGAAGCAGCAGCCAGACATTGGTTAGCTTAGCTTAGCATACAGAGTGGAAACAGCTAGTCCTGTCCAAAGTTCACAAAATACACTCAAAAGCACAAAATAAGCATGTATTGTTCAGAATAAAACCTATTTTTGTACAAATTTGCTCAACAAATTTGTTAATTTTTTGAAAATTAGCAAGCTTTATAGGTGGTGGTACTGTAGGCGGATTTTGCCACGCTGGTACAGTGCCAGCCTGTTTGTTTTCCCCTGCTTTAATTCTTTACGCTAAGCTAAGTTAAGCTAAGCTAACTCCTGTTATATTATCTTAATGTGATCTTGAGGCACATAGTGACCTAACAGTGACATTAAAATCTTTTATCTCTCCTAATTTCTATGTGAAGCATGTTATACTTTTACTACAGAATAACCATTATGATTTATGACAGGGACACACACGTCACTCCAAACACCTGTGCACATAACCACAGAACAAACAGCACAGATACTGAGAGTAACCCCCCCAAACCACACACACAAACCCCCACCTCACCGGCTGCAGCTGCTTCCTTGGAGCTGCAGATCAGGCAGCCAATCAGCAGGATCCCTCTGAATCAAGTCAGACAGCAACAGACAAAACAAATCCGGACAGGAAAATGTGTGCCTTCAAAATAAAAGCAACAATGATTTATGTCACTGGAGGCCTTTCTTTCAAAGGCTCAGAATGGGTCAACACAGTCAGGGGATGCTTCTATAAAACAGTATCCCTGTCAGGTACAGAGAAGCTATGACTTAAAAATAACAGTGAGGAACAATATCTGTGTTTTGACAGAAAAAAAAAGAATTTTTATTTGGATTGTACGTGTCCATCTTTATCTTTGAAGCATCACGGCAGAGCATTGAGCAAAAAGTCAGCAACCATAACGACCCCCCAACTGATCACTCAGCTTTATTTCAACAAGAATACACCCTGATAAATATCTGTGACTTGGTGCCATCCATTTTGTGATTTTTGATTGTGTGTGAAATAGATTTATTTTTAGGTTTAGGTTTTATTTTATTGTTACAGAAAAAAAATGTCACATTCAAAAGGACAAATCATGCAAATCCTCTTTTAAATGGCAGAATCTGCAAGATTTCCTTCTTTATAAAAACATTTTGGTAGCGTCTCAGTGTTGCAATCATTCATACGCTACGGTCAGTAATGAAAACATAGAGGAACACTGAACAAGGTACAGTATTATTCTGTATCTTAATTGACTGTGATGGTATCCATCATCTAATTAAGGTCCAGACTCCAGGGCCTAGAATGAACAAGGAGACAATTAAAATGATCCAAATCAGCATGGTGCAGCTGTTGAAATGAACCAACTGATCAATCAATTAATAGAAAGACTGAAGAACTTCAGTTTTATAGTTGATGATATGAACGCTATTGAAATTATGGGGCTATTTTATGCATGTTATGTTTTATGCATTGCTGTGTTTTCAATAGTGTACACATGGAAGTTTTTTAAGCTGTAAAAATATAAAAGTAAATAAATGTAGTCTTACACTTGCAGCCGAATATGAAAACTACAGAGTTGGGAAGAGAACACATGTTAAAAAGCAGTGTTGTTAGCTTTAAGGTGAAACATCCTTGGAGGTCTTCATCAAGTCATATACAGCTCTTTATTTTGCCTCAAACCCTCTGCAGATACGACTTTTATTTTGCAAGCTGTAACCGGAAGTTGGATCATTTAAGTGTGTGTGACTCGACATCAAACTGTGTCTCTGTGGTTCTGGAAGTGGAAGAAGTTGAGTCTCCTCAGTCACCCGCCGGCGCCGCCTCCTCTCCGCTCCGCTGCGGAGGACAGAGGACAGACTCACAGCGGAAACTTCTGCACGGGGACACGGGGAAGGTAGGTGAGCGAGCCCGGGCACTCTCTCTGCGTTTTCATGCACAACTCTGGAGGAAAACGGTCATGACATGATGCTGGCAGGAGGCTGCTCTCAACTCTGATCCGCTCATTTCTCCACAAATATCCCTGCAGACTGTGAATGCCGCTCTTGTTTAGTGTTAAGTGTGTCTCACTGTGGCATCAGAGGGTCATGATATGCACCTCTGTGGACTTCATGCTGTCTCTAGGTGTGTGTATGGTGTTCATCCTAAAACTAATGTTTGGATCGGTTCTTCTGCTCAAGAGCTCTTGGTTATGGCTGGGATCCTCGTTGGCTGATGACAAGGCAGTCAATGTGTGTGTATGTGTGTGTATGTGTAAGTGAGCGCGCGCGCAGGCCGGTGAATGGATGATGTGGCCGACAGCAGACATCAGGTAGCCTACATAAGTGAAGGGTGGCCTTGTGTTGTTCACCGGCTGGGGGAGCAACTTGCAGCTTTTCACTGATGGAAAACAACTGCAGTGAATCTGCAACAAACCTCTGGACTGTAATCTGTAATCTTTTCAACATCATAAATCACACCTCCAAAGTTTTAAAGCTCACTTTTAGATACTCTGATGTGACACAGATGATGAAATAGCTGTAGGACCTGTGTGCATGTGGATGCAAATCTGTGGTCCCTCTAGGAACAGCAGAAGTGAGTCATTTGATCAGCTGACTTTGCAGAAATCTGCAGGTTTGTGTCTGTTTGATATGGCAGTTAAATTGTTGATCATAATATATCCTCCTATACCAGGTGCCATTATTTGTGTTATGTATTTTGGGTTTGCACCATCAACCAAGCCACACATACACACATCAGAGATGCAAATGTAATGTTTCCTCTCCCGAGATTGATTCTGAAACTCAGCATATCTGCCGATACTGAGCACAGATGCAATGCCATGTTTGGTCCAAACATAAACATCTGTCATTTTTATGTGAGGCAACATGAGGCCAGGCATGTTTTTGGCAGAGTTGGCAGCCCACCATGAGTTCATGAGGCCGATAATTGATAGCAGAAACTTTGAATTTCATCATGACATTAACAAAGCTCGTCAAATCATTGCTGCTACCTTTAAGTAGTCAGTAACTGTGGCAATAGCGAAGTCGCATTTTGAATTGTTGCATCCCTACTACACCTTTTCTCTAACATGCACACATTTACACGCCTTCCTTTGCACCACACCAGTGCTGTGTAAAACACTTGCATCCAGAGGTGGGCTACGAACTAGTCTCTTAAAGCTCCATGATCAGTTTGTCTGTTGAAAGAAAACTAATTGAGAGCTGTTTTGACATTTATTTAAGACATATTTCAAGCAAAAAACATGCCAAAAAGTGATAGTTATCATCACAAATGCAGGGATTTGCAGCTTTGTTATGTTATGTGACAGTAAACTGGGCGTATTTTTGGAGCTTTGGCCTCCTGACAGTCCCAAAGAAGATAAAAAATGTGCAGAAATGAACATGATAAAAGACAGAAAGAGAAAACCTTCTACTACCATCTGTGCTGTGTTCCCAGTGCTGCTGGCTGACTCACTTCGTGTCGAGTCAGCTCTTGCTCTCACTAAATATTGTTTCAGACTCGAGAGGCACATTTTCGGAGTTAGGGGAGCACATCCGAGGTTCTCCGGCCTGTTTATGTTCCCACTTTTCATCTGCACAATGTTTATTTGGGGAAATTGAGAAAGGAATGCCTGCCTCTTTCTCTTTCTGTCTTTGTACCAGACAGAGAGAATGAGAGTTTAGTCTGAGAAATATCCCCCAGTACTTTGTATTATTTCTATCACCTGTTCAGGGTTTCATGTGGGGATCTGTGAATGTAGACTTCTTGAGGGAGTAATTGCTGCTGAGGCAGACTGAAACGCTGCATCTGACTTGTGACATTCGTCTTATTCGGCTATTTGATCCCTCAGCCTCATGGTCTTATTAGAAAAGAGAAGCCGCACTGCTGGTTTAATGAAATAATAAACTGAACCTAAAGCTGATTCATGAGCTACTCCCTGATCAAAGTGGAAACAGTGTGTATGTGTGTGTGTGAGTCGGGGGGGAGTGCTAGACTTGAAGCTAAGCTGAGGGACACTTAGCATCTGTTCGCTCCACACAGACTTTACTTTGAGCCGGTCATATGGCTTTGATTAGTGTGCTAGTTTTCGGATAGCTCCACTCTCCCTGGCAACAGTTAAAGACAAGGACAGCATAGTTAGCTCTAGTCTTTAAAAGAAAAAAAAAAACTCACTGTACATCCCTTACACCACATTAAAAGCACCAGTCACTGCTCGCTAGATGACAAGATGAAAAAATGACGTGTCAAAACTGGGTCCACTGGCTTGATTACATTGCAAATTTGGCCCACCCTTAAATTCCCACCTAATTATCCTGAGCGGTCCAACTTTTCTCTCTCTTGTTAACAACGACCCCTTTCTTCTCCCCTCCTTCTTTTCTCTTTTGCAAATTGTGATTGCGTTGGAAATTGTGTGGCCTGTCTGCAGCTCGGACCACTTTCTCTCTTGGCTGCGACTGCAGCTATATGCTCGATATTCGTAGCTAATCCAAGCAAAACACGGAGGAGAGAGTCAGCGTATGTGCTCGCTTGGCCTGCTGACAAACATACGTTTTTTATTTCGCTCAAAAGTGATACAGCCCAGAGGTAAAGTTTTGCACAACAGACCACGGAAGATGTACGACACCGTCACCTCTGCGAGACAGCTTTCTCTTAATTTAGCTGCATTTCTGTGCGGTTTATAATGGAGCAATAATTTACCGAGAAGGCAGTGCATGCATGTTGTTTGGAGATCTTTTGAAGGCTGTCCACAAATCTCTTTAAGCAGCTTTACTTAAAAAGCACCAAGGGACAGCACTGGGGGGTCCAGTCTCCCCCTCTTTCTCTTGTTTAAATAAACAAAGGGAGAGTTAGTGGTAATGAAAAGCACTTGATATCAAGCTGCAAGTTTAATAACCCCACAATAAATTGAGAGCGGGAGCAGAAGAAGTAATGAAAATGGAGGGGAGTTTGGCTTGTGCAGGAAATGACTGGGAGAAAGCCTGAGGGAGGGGAAGAGAGAAAGACTTTCAGTTGTTCCACGTATGAGGGAAGCTGCAACAGTACAAAGACCCCTTAGTGTTTTTTAAGCAAGCTCCCTTTTACTGTACCTTCCCATTGCTGTTTGAAATGAAATAAGAGGCACATTAGGGCTCTTTTCAACTCATTCCTCTACACTCAGTTCAGGGTATTAACACTCAAGAATGGCTCTCCCAGCTGGCTCGAACAGCTTACACTCTGCTGTCTCTCTTTCATTCCCCTCGGGCTTTGCGCTCGTTTTTTTTTTTTCCTCCTCTTTTCAGGAGGCAACTTGTTCCCCCTGCTCTCGTCACCAAAAGGTTTCCCATCTGCTTCCGATTACCTTTGGCTGCAGTTGGTTAGCCGCCAGCCATCTGGGCCAGTGTGGCGTCTCCGCTCGCTCTTCTTTCCCCAGACGGCACTGAGGGAGGGATGGAGGGGAGGGAAGGCTGGGACAAGAGTGAACTGGGTGGGCAGACTTTACTGGAGAATAGCAAGGGTTGGGTTTTTTAGCTGACACTGCAATCCATAGCCAGGAAACTCAAGTCAAAGAGAAGGGCACCCATGAAAATGTGACTCCTGATCCTGGCTCTGGTCTGTTTTTGTAATGGGTACTGTGGGTCTGAGGAAGTCATTTTCCATTGTTATTATAAAGCAGACTCGCTCTTATGTTGGTCTATAAGTAAAAAACGGAAAAAGTGCTCAATTAAAAAGGAACTTGGGGTTTATGTATAGCACAGGACAGTTAAATTAGTAGTGTGGAAAATGAACAAGAGACCCAAGATTTTAATCTGTGATGTCGGGCTGGCTTGCCTCCAAATGATCAATGAGTGCTGTCGTACAAACTTCACTTTCTATTCAGCAGTTAAAAAAGGAAGGAACAATCTTCTCTCTGTTATTTCTGGCAAAGGGAAACAGTAATTAACGTCTGCTGATGGAGAAAAACATTGAATTTCACCGGCATTGTGTAGTATTATGCAGATGACATGCAACTGTACGCTGGGACAGAGCCAGCTCTCCCTGATGTGTCCGGTTAATAATATTATTATTAATAACCCTAAAGTGCTGCTGTCCTATTTTGCTTAACAGAGATGTTTAACTATTCGTTCATTGCTCTCATTTACTGTTCTTGAGAAGGTGGTCCTTGCTTTTATCTCCCCCAGACTTCATTATTTTAATGCGCTTTATTCTGGTCACAGCAGGAAAAACTTCCAAAGATTTCAGTTAATTCAAAACATGGCGACCACATCACACGATCCTTGCTGCGTGTTGGCGTGCCTGTGTGTGGTTAGATTACATTTTGTGAGGAGTTAGTCGTACCCACCAGACAGGTTAAATTATATCCTAATAACAAACACTGGATCTTTGAAAGAAATTAGTAGGGAGAAAAATGCTGCTTCTGACCATGGGAGAGATGGGAAAAAAGTGAGTCAAAACAGCTCGTTAGAGCTGAAATTTAGAAAGCCCAGTTGAAGTAGTTTTTTGTCCACCAGAGTGCACTGACATGGTGGTTTTACAACTGTAAAATGTTGTTATTAAGGTTGTTGTGTATTTTTGCATTTAGATTTATAAAAAACACATAGGTCAGGCTATAATTATCTTAACAGGTCATCATACAAAAATGCACACCAAATAGTTTATATGATTCTAATTAGCTCCCCACGAATGACCTTATGCACTTAACGTAAAGATATGTGCTTAAAGTTAAGCTATGAAGGTTAGGTTTAGGCAGGTAAAGTTACTTTGGTCAGAGTTCACTTGGTTTCATGTGGTTTTGAACAGCGGTCTTGGGGTGAAAGTCCTCTGTTTTGTGACCACCCAACCACTCCAGCCTACCTCCTTACAGTGACTACTTCCCTCTTTACTCCTGTCAAAGCAATGGTCATGTGATCGCAGCCTTCCTAAATACGTGAGTTATACACAAATTAATGGCTCATGATTACGTGGGATATATAAGAATCTTGATTCATAACTTTTCGTAGGTATACTTACGAACAGAGCATTAGGACAGCTTGAAACATCATAGTACTCCACCCTTTGTCTCAGATGTAAACAAGCTTCATATAGGCACTCATACCATCCGACTGTTAGCCAGGACGTCTGCCAATTAGTAAGCTGTACAGTCAGGCAGCCAGCCAGCAAGTCACTCAGCCATACAACCAACCACCACAGTCAGCCAGCGTAGCAGTGATGGCAACCTGCTGCTCCTCTCAAATTGGCTCATTTTACCCCCAGAGCCTCTGACATAATACCCACTTCAAGCCCTGTTTGGGCATTAAGCGCAGCTTTTTACAAGATCAATGGCTTCCTTTGTGTTTGAACTCTTTCCGGTGGGCAGGCAGCTTAAAGAGCGGGGCCTCAGGGGCCCCAGGTTGGGACCTGCTGTTGTCTCTGGTCATCAGAGTGAAAGACAGGGTGTTTGCCCTAAGCCAAAGCCAAGATTGATTAGCTGAAGGAACAATGCAGAGCTGGGCGGTCCTTAACTGGACGCTGAATATGAACTGGGTAGATTTGTCTTGTTAGACTGGGAACTGCATGGGTCAATGGGATCTCATGCTCTCTCTCTCTCTCTCCTTGAGCCTGTGTTTCACTATGTCTCCCTTGTTCCTCCCTATTTGAGCCTAAATCTGTCTCTCCCCTCCCTTTTCACTCCCTCCTCACTCCCTTTCCTGGCCTTCCTCTTCCTCACTGAACAATTTCTCTTCTTGCAGAGGGGAGTCTAAACCTGCTGCTGAGCCCCTTGGGAGATCCATCCAGGTTTTTCTTCTACTCCTATGAGGACTTGTCCAACATCCATCACCACTCGCTGATCAACACACTGTAGAGGCTGCTATGTCTGTCTGAACCCGCACACCTTCCTGCAGCCATGGCCCAACAGAGCTCTGAGCTGTCCCACTGCTAGGCGACGGGGCATCCGAGAGGGCAGAAGACATGTTGGGACAGAGGCCCGGGGACGACTGCACTGAATTCTGTTACTATAGCAACTACTGTAGTAACCATGGAAACGCTATGGAGGACTGGTCTGGTCTGCACTGTCATCGTCATCATGGTTGCCACAGAGGTCGAAGGAGGTCATCGAGATGAGTTCGCCCAGTCACAAGGTGAGAGGAGGGAATTAAATATGAATATACTATATGTGTCTAGCAAATTAAGTACCTGACACATGATGAAAAAGCTAAAAATATAAGAAAAAATTAACTGTAGTCATGAAGAAGCCATGTTAATAGATTTGAAACATTGCCCACAATGGGCTAATGCACCCAAAAACAATAAAGGAATAGGTATCCAGCATTTTGACAGCATTTTTGATCGCAAAAGATGCTTAAACTTTAAAGTCCAGCAGCATCTAACATCAGTGCAGACTGGCAGGTTAGGAGCACCACCAGTTGTTAACGTTAGCCTACAGAGCATCACCAGTGGCCAGGTAATGAAACAGTGTTCTTTTACATTTGATAACTTGTTGGATGGCTTGATAGCGTGAAACTTAAAATGTGAAGGAATCAGGAGCGTCCAGGGCTTTCTGTCTCCATCAGGTAAATTGCAAATGTCACTGTGATAATACCATTATTGCCATAGTTGCATCTGATTATGTAAATGCCATGGACGACTACTGATAACGAATCAGGGTCTTGAAGAGTTGCGCCATTTAATGGGGAAAGATTTTAACCACTACTCCTTGACACTCTATTCAGAGGGGCAAAGGGGCCCTCGACAACGAAGAGTAGGGGTGAAAATAAGAAACGGGATTGGGCCTTAGACTCATTCATGTTCAAGTGTTTTTGTGGCTGAGAAAAGCTTAACTTATGGTAAGACGTCTAGACCATATCAACTATAAAGTTACAGTAATCCTATTTCAATTCTCTAATTGACGTATAGTAATCTTATAGTTATTATGGAAATCTTTGTTCATGCTTTCCCACCCAAAAAAACAGCAAAGTCAGCCACCCTAGTCTTGGAGCAGGTCTAAAGCCAAGTTGCATAACAGAGACCTTTTCAAACCAATCGAAAATTCAATGTGAGAAGAGTTTCAGAGACCTGAGTTAGAATTAAACACACTATTAACAGCACAGACCTTATTGTTTGAGGTCTTTATAAATAGTGGGAAAACATAATTGGTTTATCGTCTGTGATCCTGGCTTTATACTGTGGGTTGCTTTAATTGTTTTCAGCCTCTTGAGAGCAAGAGTACTTTAATGTATTTTATGGTCCAGGCGCCCAGAGTGAAATCTGTTTCTCATTTCAGTCAAAAAAAAAAAAAAAAACTTCTCAATGCTACCCATGTTTAGAAATTCTGAATAAATACCCTTTTTTATTTGTATTTGACTTGTAGTTTAATTGTAACTTAAGGATTGACTGCTGCTGTAGCCCATCTGCTTCAAGGTTGGACGTGTTGTTGCTTCAGAGATGGTCTTCTGCACACCTTGGTTGG